>LR749509.1:276833-288147 GCA_902729485.2 Mus minutoides
TGTTTATCTGCGTTTTCCTGTATTTCCTTCTTGTAGTCCTCCATCATCATCCTGACGAGTGACTTTATATCCATGTCCTGTTTTTCTGGTGTGCTGTTGTATCTAGGACTTGATGGGGTGGGTGAGTTTGGATCTGGTGATGCCAAGTACCCTTGGATTCTGTTGCTTCTGTTCTTATGCTTACCTCCTGCCATCTCTAGCCAAGGAGACCTGGTGTTGGTGCAGGCCAGAAGGGAGAGTCTGAAATGGTCTGGGCCTTTATCTCTGTCCTAGCTGGTGACTCAGGTCGCACGGGATTGGGCAGGAACAGATGCTGTGTTCAGCTGCTCACCTGTGGTCCCAAGACAGCTTGGGGAGTCCTGTGGTCCCAAGACAGCCTGGGGAGTCCCGCAGAGAATGCGCAGAGCCTATGCCCGAGCCCTGGGCTGGTGCGGGTGCACCGGATCAGACCGGAAGGGGAAGGGAGAGTCTGTCCTAGGCTGGGCCTTTAACTCTGTCCTGGCTCGTGACTCAGGTCACACGGGATTGGGCAGGAACAGATGCTGCGTTCAACTGCTCACCTGTGGTCCCAAGACAGCCTGGGGAGTCCTGTGGTCCCAAGACAGCCTGGGGAGTCCCGCGGTCCTTTCTCATGTTTCTTTTTTGCAATTTTTTTCATCACTTGGGATTGGGGTCTCTTGCAGCTTTACGTGGAGTCTTTTTTTTTTTTAACAAATTTTTTATTAGGTATTTTCTTCATTTACATTTCAAATACTATCTTAAAAGTCCCCTATACACTCCCCCCGCCCTGTCCCCAACCAGCCCACTCCTGCTTCCTGACCCTTGCATTCCCCTGTACTGGGTCATATAATCTTTGCAAGACCAAGGGCCTCTCCTCCCATTGATGGCCAAGTAGTCCATCTTCTGCTACATATGCAACTAGAGACTCAACTCTGGGGGGGTAGTGGTTAGTTCAAATTGCTGTTCCTCCTATAGGGTTACAGACCCCTTCAGCTCCTTGGGTACTTTCTCTAGCTCCTCCATTGGGAGCCCTGTGTTCTATTCAATAGATGACCGTGAGCATCCACTTTTGTATTTTCCAGGCACTGGTATAGTCTCACATGAGACAGCTATATCAGGGTCCTTTCAGCAAAGTCTTGCTGGCATATGCAATAGTGTCTGCATTTGGTGGCTGATTATGGGATGGATGCCCAGGTAGGGATAGTCTCTGGATGGTCTTTCTTCCATCTCAGCTCAAAACTTTGTCTCTGTAACTCCTTCCATGGGTATTTTGTTCCCTATTCTAAGGAGGAACGAAGTATCCATACTTTTGTCTTCCTTCTTCTTGAGTTTCATTGTTTTGCAAATTGTATCTTGGGTATTCTAAATTTCTGGGCTAATAACCACTTATCAGTGAGTGCATATCATCTGTGTTCTTTTGTGATTGGGTTACCTCACTCAGGATGACATCCTCCAGATATATCCATTTGCATAAGAATTTCATAAATTCATTGTTTTTAATAGCTGCACAGTATTCCATTGTATAAATGTACCACATTTTCTGTATCCATTCCTCTGTTGAGGGACATCTAAGAACACATGCTCCACTATGTTCATAGCAGCCTTATTTATAATAGCCAGAAGCTGAAAAGAACCCAGATGTCACTCAACGTGGAGTCTTCTTAAGTGGCTTTGTCTTAAGGGCTTTCTAGCATCTCTTAGAGGGGAGATACCCAGTTCATGTAATAGTAGTGTAACTGCAAGTTTTTCACCCGTGCCTCTTTCATCCCAGAAATAATGACTCTAAGGCTTCTTTTTTATGAATAAACGCCTAGGCCAATAACCTTGGCTCTGCTCCCTTAGCTCATATCTCCCTTAGCTCATTTCTCAATAATCCAGTTAATTCTAGTCTAAGTGTAACATGGCTGGTTGCCTTTTTCTCACTTTCATGCATCTGTCTCTTCAGAGTTCAGGGAAAATTCTCTGGCACCTGATTCTTTCCTGGATTCTTCTTTCTCCTGGAACTTCTACCTCCTATTCCCTGCCCCTGTTCGTTGGCCATAGGCTATTTACCAACATATAAATGCTTTTATACAGTGCAAAAGATTCTTTCTACACAGTAGTAACCCCAAAACTCACAAGACACAGACATACAACAAAAATCAATTAAAGATAATTAGCACATCACCCATAACCATAGAAAGCAGTATATATATGTGTGTGTGTGTGTGTGTGTGTGTGTGTGTGTGTATACACACACACATACATGGAGTTAATCATTAAGATTTTTTTTAAGATCTCTCTCTGAACCCAGCGGAGGCCAATAGGGCCGCTTGCGCACTCTCCACACCCCAGGACATTAGGTACACATTGGGGTTACAGGTGAGTGGAGCTCACCCTGGGCTTTGAAATCGTGGAGGGTCCAGTTGCAGCAGCAGCTGGAACAGAGGAACTCTGACCAACCAGAGGCTGGGACCTCTCCCAGCCAGGACCACCCCCGCCATCTTCCCTCTGAGCCCAGCAGAAATGGCTAGGGCCCTCTGTGTGCTCTCCACACCCCAGGACATTAGGATCACCTCTGGATTACGGGATCTTGGGATCATCTCGGGATTACATAAGAGAGGCAGCCTGCTGGGAGAGTTCTGATCCTAGAACTCAGGAAGTGGATCAGAGCTCCAGTCTGCTAGACGCCGGACTTGCATGTGTAGAGCTTACCTTCAGAAAGTGCTCTGATCACTGGATCTCCAGGGGGAGTTGGACTACCAGAAGTGCTGTCAGAGGCTAACAGAATCACAGGAGGATCAAGCTAAAACCAGTGACAGCTTGGACATTAACATCAGAAATCTCCAGATGGCGAAAGGCAAACATAAGAATCTCACTAACAGAAACCAAGAGCAATGGGCATCATCAGAACCCAGTACGCCCACTGCAAGGAGTCCTGGATACCCCAACATGCCTGAAAAGCAAGACGTAGATTTTAAATCATATCTCATCATGATGGTAGAAGATCATAAGAAGGACGTTAATAACACACTTAAAGAAATACAGGAGAACAATGCTAAACAAGCAGAAGCCCTTAAAGAAGAAAAACAAAAATTATTCAAGGAACTACAGGAGAACACTGCTAAAAAGGTAGAAGCCATTAAAGAGGAAATACAAAAATCTATCAAGGAATCACGAGAGAACACTGCTAAACAAGTAGAAGCCCTTAAAGAGCTACAGGCAAACACTGCTAAATAGGTAGAAGAAACACAAAAATCCCTTAAAGAACTACAGGAAAACACATCCAAACATGTGAAGGAATTGAAGAAAACCATTCAAGATCTAAAAATGGAGGTAGAAACACTGAAGAAAATCCAAAAATGAACAACACTGCATATAGAAACCCTAGGAAAGAAATCAGGAACCATAGATGTGAGCATCAGAAACAGAATACAAGAGATAGAAGAGAGAATCTCAGGTGCAGAAGATTCCATAGAGATCATGAACACAACAATCAAAGAAAATGCAAAATGCAAAAAGTTCCTAACTCAAAACATCCAAGAAATCCAGGACACAATGAGAAGACCAAACCTACGGATAATAGGAGTAGATGAGAATGAAGATTCTCAACTTAAAGGGCCAGCAAATATATTCAACAAAATCATAGAAGAAAACTTCCCATACCTAAGGAAAGAGATGCCCATGAACATACAAGAAGCCTACAGAACTCCAAACAGACTGGACCAGAAAAGAAATTCCTCCCAACACATAATTATCAAAACAACAAATGCACTAAATAAAGATAGAATATTAAAAACAGTAAGGGAAAAGGGTCAAGTAACATATAAAGGCAGGCCTATTAGAATCACTCCAGATTTCTCACCAGAGACTATGAAAGCCAGAGGATCCTGGACAGATGTTATGCAGACACTAAGAGAACACAAATGCCAGCCCAGGCTACTATACCCAGCAAAACTGTCAATTACCATAGATGGAGAAACCAAAGTTTTTTATGACAAAACTAAATTCACACAATATCTTTCCACGAATCCAGCTCTTCAAAGTATAATAACGGGAAAACACCAACTCAAAGAAGGAAACTACTCCCTAGAAAAAATAAGAAAGTAATCCTTTAACAAAACTAAAGGAAGACAGCCACAAGAACAGACTCCCATCTTTAACATCACAAATGACAGGAAATAACACTAACTTCTTTTTGATTTCTCTTAACATCAATGGACTCAATTCCCCAATAAAAAGGCATAGACTAACAGACTAGCTACATAAGGAAGACCCAAAATTTTGCTGCTTACAGGAAACCCACCTCAGAGACAAAGACAGACACTACCTCAGAGTAAAAGGCTGTAAAATAATTTTCCAAGCAAATGGCTCGAAGAAACAAGCAGGAGTAGCCATTCTAATATCGAATAAAATTGACTTCCAACCCAACGTTATCAAAAAAGACAAGGAGGGTCACTTCATACTCATCAAAGGCAAAATCCACCAAAATGAACTCTCAGTTCTAAATATCTATGCTCCAAATGTAAGGGCAGCCACATTCATTAAAGAAACTTTAGAAAAGCTCAAAGCACACATTGAACCTCACACAATAATAGTGAGAGACTTCAACACCCCACTCTCACCAATGGACAGATCCTGGAAACAGAAACTAAACAGAGATACAGGGTCACTAACAGAAGTTATGAATCAAATGGATTTAACAGATATCTATAGAACATTTTATCCTAAAACAAAAGGATATACCTTCTTCTCAGCACCTCATGGTACCTCCTCCAAAATTGACCATATAATTGGTCACAAAACAGGCCTTAAAAGATACAAAAATATTGAAATTATCACATGCATCCTAACAGATCACCATGGACTAAGGCTGATCTTCAATAACAGCAGAAATAATAGAAAGCCAACATTCACATGGAAACTGAACAACACTCTACTCAATGATACCTTGGTCAAGGAAGAAATAAAGAAAGAAATTAAAGACTTTCTAGAGTTTAATGAAAATGAAGCCACAACATACCCAAACTTATGGGACACATTGAAAGCAGTCCTAAGAGGAAAACTCATAGCCCTGAGTGCCTCCAAAAAGAAACTAGAGAGAGCATATACTAACAGTCTGACAGAATACCTAGAAACCCTAGAACGAAAGGAAGCAAATTCACCCAAGAGGAGTAGACGCCAGGAAATAATCAAACTCAGAGCAGAAATCAACTAAGTGGAAACAAAAAGAACTATTCAAAGAATCAACCAAACCAGGAGCTGGTTCTTTGAGAAATTCAACAAGATAGATAAAGCTTTAGCCAGACTAACTAGAGGGCAGAGGGACAGTATCTTAATTAACAAAATCAGAAATGAAAAAGGAGACATAACAACAGAACCTGAGGAAATCCAAAACATCATCAGATCCTACTACAAAAGGCTATACTCAACAAAACTGGAAAACCTGGATGAAATAGACAACTTCCTAGACAGATACCAGTTACCAAAGTTAAATCAGGATCACATTAACAATCTTAACAGTCCCATTTCCCCCAAAGAAATAGAAGCAGTCATTAATAGTCTCCCAAACAAAAAAAAGCCCAGGACCAGATGGGTTAATGCAGAGTTCTACCAGACCTTCAAGGAAGACCTAATTCCACCTCTCCTCAAACTATTCCACAAAATAGAAACAGAAGGTACCCTACCCGATTCGTTCTATGAAGCCACAATTACTATGATACCTAAACCACACAAAGATCCAACAAAGAAAGAGAACTTTAGACCAATATCCCTTATGAATATTGATGCAAAAATACTCAATAAAATCGTCGCAAACCAAATCCAAGAACACATCAAAATGATCATCCATCATGACCAAGTAGGCTTCATCCCAGGGATGCAGGATTGGTTTAATGTACAGAAATCCATCAACGTAATCCACTATATAAACAAAATCAAAGACAAAAATCACATGATCATCTCCTTAGATGCTGAGAAAGCATTTGACAAAATCCAGCACCCATTCATGTTAAAAGTCATGGAAAGATCTGGTATTCAAGGCCCATACCTAAACATAATAAAAGCAATATACAGCAAACCAGTAGCCAACATCAAAGGAAATGGAGAGAAGCTGGAAGCAATCCCACTAAAATCAGGGACTAGACAAGGCTGCCCACTTTCTCCCTACCTATTCAATATAGTACTTAAAGTCCTAGCCAGAGCAATTCGACTACGAAAGGAGATCAAGGGGATACAAATTGGAAAGGAAGAAGTCAAAATATCACTATTTGCAGATGATATGATAGTATATATAAGTGACCCTAAAGATTCTACCAGAGAACTCCTAAAACTGATAAACAGCTTCAGTGCAGTAGCTGGATATAAAATTAACTCAAACAAATCAATGGCCTTTCTCTACACAAAAGATAAACAGAATGAGAAAGAAATTAGGGAAACAACACCCTTCACAATAGTCACAAATACTATAAAATACCTTGGTGTGACTCTAACTAAGGAAGTGAAAGATCTTTATGACAAGAACTTCAAGTCTCTGAAGAATGAAATTGAAGAAGATCTCAGAAGATGGAAAGATCTCCCATGCTCATGGATTGGCAGGAATAATATAATCAAAATGGCTATCCTGCCGAAAGCAATCTACAGATGCAACACAATCCCCATCAAAATTCCAACTCAATTCTTCACTGAGATAGAAAGGGCAATTTGCAAATTCATCTGGAATAATAAAAAACCTAGGATAGCAAAAACTATCCTCAACAATAAAAGAACCTCTGGTGGAATCACCATGCCTGACCTCAAGCTGTACTACAGAGCAATTGTTATAAATCCGCATGGTACTGGTATAACAACAGACAGGTAGACCAATGTAATAGAATTGAAGACCCAGAAATGAACCCACACATCTTGGGTCACCTTATCTTCGACAAGGGAGCTAAAACTATCCAGTGGAAAAAAGACAGCATTTTCAATAAATGGTGCTGGCATAACTGGTGGTCAACATGCAGAAGAATGCACATTGATCCATTCCTTTCTCCTTGTACAAAGCTCAAGTCTAAGTGGATCAAAGACCTCCACATTAAACCAGAGACACTGAAATTCATAGGGGAGAAAGTGGGGAAAATCCTGGAAGATATGGGCACAGGGGTAAAATTCCTAAACAGAACACCAATGGCCTGTGCTGTAAGATCACAAATTGACAAATGGGACCTTATAAAGTTGCAAAGCTTCTGTAAAGCAAAAGATACTGTCAATAAGACAAAAAGGCCACCAACGGATTGGGAAAGAATTTTTACCAATCCTAAATCTGATAGGAGGCTAATATCCAATATTTACAAAGAGCTCAANCTCACAACCATCTATAGGGCAGAACACAGGGTCCCCAATGTAGGAGCTAGAGAGTACCCAAGAGCTGTAGGGGTCTGCAACCCTATAGATGGAACAACAATATGAACTAATCAGAACCCCCAGAGCTCATGTCTCTAGCTGCATATGTATTAGAAGATGGCCTAGTTGGCCATTATTCGGGAAGAAAGGCCCTTGGTCTGTGGGAAGCCGGTGTAAACACTGAGCTAAGATGGTGCCCAGCTTAGTGCTAAGCCTTGTAACCCCATCCTGTTTTCTAAAACTGCTGAAAACAGCAAGCTGAGTCATCCGCACCTACTGCATGATCTGAAACGTCATATAGCCTTACCATAGTGTTAGCCAATGATCTGTTGTCCTGCCTGCGCGTGCAACTTGTGCTAGGGGCGGGATGATGCTGATTGGAGAGCAATGAGTGGAGTGAGATGATGTAAGAGGGCTGGGTATATATTGAACTGCCTTGAGGGTGATCGGGGATGAAGGAGTTCACTGCAGGAGATTGCTGAGGGAGAGGCTGTTACTGCAAGAATAAAGGAAGCAGAGATTGCTGGGAGAGATCTGTTGATGAAGAACCTACCTTGGCGTGAGTGTGTCGTTATTCCCATTCTCTGCTGGTCAGAGATTGGGGTCGCGGCATAGGTCTAGCAATGTTTGTGTGCCCCAGTACAGGGGAATGCCAGGGCCAAATAGTGGGAGGGGGAGGGGGGAACAGGGCAGGGGGATGGGTATAGGGGACTTTTGGGATAACACTGAAATGTAAATGAAGAATTTCTCTAAAAAAAAAAGGAAAAAAAAAGAGTACCATGGGTCTTTGTCTTTATGTTTGCTTAACAAATATGCTGTCCACTGAGCCATCTCCAAGTTCTTTCTCTGAAATATTATTTTAAAACAAACAAACCAGAAATATATACTAAAGCTCACTTTATAGATTCCATGTCCCATAGCTCTACCTTGCTCTTCCTCTCTAAATATGTTCCTCCTCTGTGTATGTTCAATGTTGAATCCCCTTCTATCAGATATTATTTCATCCAATTTTTTATGACCTACTTGTTTATATATCTGTCTCTCTACCTTCCACAACAGACTGTGAGCTCCCAAGACAGGAACTGGGTCTTAATTCAACATCATGATTTTTCCCCAAAGAACCAGCCTCAGTGCTGACTCAGGATAGTCTTATTTTAGTTTTCATTGAAAAGAAATAAAGTCTAATTTCTGGCCCTGTATTTAATGCATCTTTATCACAATATAAGGGAGAATTGTGAACAAAGAGCAAAATAATCCAAACTACAATCTCTCCTAATGGAAATATAACATGGGTCTACTTGATCTGGACTTTGTTTTCAGTCTCTTCTTCAGTGCTTAGCTTGTGCCTTACAGTTACCCAGGGAGCATAAATCCTGCATGTCATGGTGATAATCAAAGAAACTTAGAAATAATTCCACTGTTATTTAACAAATTATTTTTAATCTTATGGGTAAACTTGCATCAGTGTGCAGCTGCTCATATCAAAGACAAGGGAATAGAGAAGGGGTGTTCTGGGAGCCTGCTGGGCTTGCTTCATAAAATAAGGCTTGTTATCTTATAATCTGTCTACAATCATGATATTTCTAGAGGGGTAAATTGTTACTGTTTTGTCACTGGTGGCAATGTAGTAATAACACATGAAGAGCGAAGAACTATCACAGACTCTTCAAGGGGACAGTTTCCAGAGGAAAAGGGTTCTGATTCCAATATCTTCTTCTAGCTTAGCTGGGCAGACTTTCTGTACACTCTTTTTGTTATGTTTCTTTCTTCTGGGTAACTTTCTTCTAGGAGTATCAGTTACTCTAATCCCTGGCCAGTTATGTTCATCTGCCCATAGAGCTTCCATCTGCAACAGGACTCCCCAGACCAAGGAATATCATAATTATTCCCTTATTTGGAGACAGGCTTTCCCCAACCTTGTGTTCTTTACCAATCAGGCATTAGCTCAAATGTCACTTTCTTAGAGAAAACTTTGCTTGACTATAATTTTCCTGGCAGTAATGATGATAATTCAAAAGAAATGCCTGTTCCCCTTTGGCTATTTCAAAAGAGATACTTGTTCCCTTTTGGCTATTAGACTATTGAAACAATGATTCCCAAGGAATTGGAATTTCCTCCAGAATTTCACATGGGTAGAAGAAAGACCTGGTGCCAACCAGAGTAGGAACTTATCTCCTGGAAGGAGATTTTACAGTATTGAAAACTTATCAGACCACTTTGCAGGAGAGACTAGAGCCAAGACAATGATGGTGGGTAAACCACAGTTTGACTAAACTGTTTAGTTGTGTGTATCTCTTGCCTTCCATTTAAGCTTAGACCCCATGTCAGAATTCCAAAGATGAATTTGGGTGAGGAGTCACTTGGGGAGAGGCAGTGACCCCCTCTTTGCTCCTTCCCCCAAAATGGCCACATTGAATATTTTCTCCCTTTCTGCTTTTCACTATTACTTGTTTTCTTTTTTCTTTTCCTTCTTTCTTAAAAAAAAAATCCATTGAAGACAGAGGGACCAACTTAGCTTGCTAGGGCTTCCAAGGCATAGGCCCTGACTCCAATAACTCAGGTAAGAATTCTACCTGCCTAAAGCATCTTTGGCCCACCAGCAGTCCCTTCCGATGCTGGGTGAGTAGGTGTCTGGTTCAGTGAAGCCTTCAAATGACTGTAGCTCAAGGTAGTATCTGAATTCAAGGACCAGGATGACTGCAGGTGAGAGCTGCCCAGTTCAGCACCTCCAAGCCAGGAAAGGTATCCTCAGCTATTGTTGCCAGCCCCTGAATATTGGCTGATGTGATCAACAGAGAACTCCCAGCAGGCTGAACCTTTCAGAGAGTAGGGACTGGAGACCCAGAGAGGCTATTTATACCCAACTACAATGCCACGTGGTGTTAAGATTCCTGTTATTGATGATAAACTAAAGTTGCAAGTGATTAGAAAAATCTGCCTTTGGTTGAGTTCCTGGCTGAGGAGAGGTGGGAGATGTGGGAGAGAGGCAGGAATCTTAGAAAGGGCTCTTGGGGCGGGACCCCCCAGCCTGTCTTGGGACCACAGCCCAGGGCTCAGGCACGGGCTCTGCGCACTCTCCGCGGGACCCCCCAGCCTGTCTTGGGACCACAGGGGAGCAGCTGAACGCAGCATCTGTTCTTGCCCAATCCCGTGCGACCTGAGTCACCAGCCAGGACAGAGTTAGAGGCCCATCCCAGGATGGACTCTCCCTTCCCCTTCCGGTCTGGTCCTGTGCGCCTGCAGCAGCCCAGGGCGCGGGCATGGGCTCTGAGCACTCTCCGCGGGACGCCCCAAGCTGTCTTGGGACCACAGGTCTCCTTGGTTAGAGATGGCAGGAGGTAAGCGTAAGAACAGAAGCAACAGAATCCAAGGGTACTTGGCATCACCAGATCCAAACTCACCCACCCCATCAAGTCCTAGATACAACAGCACACCAGAAAAGCAGGACATGGAAACGAACAAAGCCATCCAGGACCTAAAAATGGAAGTAGAATCAATTAAGAAAAACCAAAAGAGATAACCCTGGAGATAGAAACCATAGGAAAAAAATCAGGAACCATAGATATGAGCATCAGCAACAGAATGCAAGAAATGGAAGAGAGAATCTCAGGTACAGAAGATTCTATAGGGAGCATAGACAAGACAATCAAAGAAAATGCTAAATGCAAAAAGATTCTAACACAAAATATCCAGGAAATCTAGGACACAATGAGAAGACCAAACTTAAGGATAATAGGAGTAGATGAGAAGGAAGACTACCAAACTAAAGGGCCAGCAAATATCTTCAACAAAATCATAGAAGAAAACTTTCCATACCTAAAGAATGAGATGCCCATAAACATACAAGAAGCCTACAGAACTCCAAATAGGCTGGACCAGAAAAGAAATTCCTCCCGACACATAATAATCAGAACAACAAATGCACTAAATAAAGACAGAATATTAAAGGCAG
>LR749509.1:290231-342067 GCA_902729485.2 Mus minutoides
GAAGTGGATGCTCACAGTCAGCTATTAGTTGGAACACAGGACTCCCAAGGTAGGAGCTAGAGAAAGTACCCAAGGAGCGGAAGGGGTCCTCAACCCTCTAGGAGGAAGAATAACATGAACTAACTAGTTCCCTCTGTGCTCATGTCTCTAGCTGCATATATGGAAGAAGATGGCCTAGTTGGCCATCATTGGGAGGAGATGCCCCTTGGTCATACAGACTCTATATGCCCCAGAACAGGGGAATGCCAGGGCCATTACGTGGGAGGGGGTGGGTAGGGGAGCAGGGCGGGGACGCGGGAGGGTAAGGGAAAATTTCTGGATAACATGTGAAATGTAAATGAAGAAAATATCTAATAAAGAGAAATAAATCAAAAAAAAAAAAAAAAAAGAAAGAAAGAAAGGGCTCTTGGCCTCTGTTATTACTGTGACTTTTGCCTGCCCTGCTTAGCCAGTTACGCTCTTTCCGCCCTGTATTTTGCATTTCTCACTGAACCAGTGATTTATGGTCTTTTCTGGAGAACTCTTTTGTAATTTCCAGTCCCCTTGAGGAGCTCCTTTCTCTCAAGTTAAGCATCAGGGTTAGTGTCACATTTTTGTAAGCAAAGACTTATGCTGGGCAGAGATGCATTTTAGCTAGAACACAGCACTAAACAAACAAGAACTAGACTAGAATAACCTTTGTAGAAAATATAGGCAGGTATTTTTGTCATCTTGTGGGAGTGTAAGCCTTCTTCAGCAAGTCAAAAAAAAATCCAGATGCTATAAACAGCAGGCTGGCATACTAGACTGTTTAAAAACAACTCAGATTGACACAAAGCACTACACAGAGAGTAAGAGGCATAGGCATCAGACTTTATCTCTAACAAAGACCTAACATATTTAATAGACTCAGTGAGAACAAAGTAAAATAGACTCCAGTTTTTAAAACAGGCAAAGGATGAGGCTGGAGTGAGTACAGTTATTTAAAGCCTATACTTCTTTTTCAGAGGACCCAGTTTGGTTCTCAATACCCACATCTGGTCCTACATTAATATGCACATACCCACACCCCCACACATACATACATATCATACAATTAAAAGTAAAATAATTATTTAAAACCAAGTAAAGGATACAGCTAAGACAATTGAAAGAGCAAAAGTTTTATTTAATAACCTATTAAAACAATGCTCCTCAACCTGTGGGGTTATCTGTTTTCTTTGTGGGGGTTGCACATCAGATATCCTGCTTAGCAGATGTTTATATCACTATTCATAATAGTAGCAAAATTACAGTTATGAAGTAACAATGAAAATAATTTTATAGTTGGGGATCACTGCAATGTGAGGAACTATATTTAAAGGGCATAGCAATTGGAAGGATGAGAACCACTGTATTAAAATATACTTGGGAGCCGGGCAGTGGTGGCACATACCTTTACTCCCAGCACGTGGGAGGCAGAGGCAGGTGGATTTCTGAGTTCTAGGCCAGCCTGGTCTACAGAGTGAGTTCCAGGACAGCCAGGGCTATATATTTGGGTATTTATTTTAGAAACACCCTGGGAATTGGGGAAAGACCCCATTCCTAAGCCTGGGAAGGACACAGGAAAAAGGCATTCTCAGCTGTGGCTGTGATTTATAATTGAGTGTTTGTCTCCATTGAGTGCTTTACAAAAACAAACAAACAAACAAACAAACAAACAAACAAACGAAAATATGTGTGGTGTTTCTGCAAGTATTTTAGAGCTTGTGCTTGCTTGCCACATGTGACTATTGAGCATTGGAATGTGGCCAGTCAGAACTGAGGTGTGCTGAAACTACAAAATACATACCAGACTTTAAAGGTAATGTAAAACATCTCATATTTTTATACGTTTAAAAGTTAAAATAGCACTATTTGGGTTGACAAGTTGGCTCAGCAGGTTAAAATAAAAACAAAACTAAACAAACAAAAACCTAAACTCTTGCCACATAAGTCTGACAACCTGGGTTTAATCCTTGTAATCTACAAAAAGACAGAAGGAGAGAATAGATTCCACAGAATTATACTCTGATGTCCACTTGAGCTCCATAGTGCATGTGCACCCATGCTCTCTGACATTATCAATAAATAAAGAGTAATTTAAGCAAATGGTACTATTTTGAAAGTATATACTTCAATAAATATAAAATTTGATGTTTATCTATTTCCTTTTGCTTAATGTAGCTACTAGAAAATCTGATTCGTGCATGTGTATTTTTGTAGACATGCTTTCTAGAATATGGCTAAGGTAATGTTTGCAGAGTAAATGCTTAAGGTGAATACTATAAAGAAGTGTCATGAAGAGGATCCCTGATTCTTAATTAACAAGGCTTCCAAGACTAAAGGTTCTCATTAATCCATCCTGGGAGGTTATGAGGGGCCAGAGGAATCCATGTTTGTCTCTGACTCTGTAGGGTTAAAAGTTGGACACATCTCTGTGACTCTTGCCTCTCAGTTTCTTCTTGATGGGACATGGAGGACTGAGGTCATCATTGAGGCCCCTGCTGTGCTAAGAGAAGTGGATAGGAGTCTTCCTTGCTCATCTTTACCATGGTGGGTAAAAGGTGTTTCTGACACTAGTTTCTGGCCCAGCAGAGTCATAGGGGCAGTTTTACAGGTCTTAGGAGAGCAGTGCAATAGCATCTTTTTGGACAGAGGGTTTCAAATCAAAGCTTCATGAAGATGCATATGATGGTTTGGATCTGAATTGTATCTGCAGGCCTATGTGTTTAAACACCTGGGGCTTGACTGGTGGTGTTATTTTGGAAGATTGCAAGGATGGGTTGGCTATGGTAGGTCACTGGTTGTGAGCATTTGAGGGCTGTAGCCCAGCCCTATTTGCAATCATGTTCTTTCTGTTTCCTTCCACCAGGAACTAGCCATGCTGCAAGTTTCCACAACCACAAATGAAGTGGCTGTGTCTTCACTGTCATAGTGAACTGATACCCTTGAAACTGTGAGCTAATGTAAACCTGCTATGTCTTCACTCCCAAGGTGAACTGATACCCAGTGAACCAGTGTAAATCCCTCCTTCCTTAAGGTGCTTTTGTTCTATAGTTTCTGGAGCATGGAGAAAAGTAACTAATACAGAAAATTGATACCAAAAAGTGGGGTGGTAGTGGTATGTATTGTGGTGTGCCTGGGTTTATGGTTGTGGCCTTCAGAACCAGATTGTGGAAGAGTTTGAAGTGTCTGGCTAGATAATGCTTTAAGAAGATATTAATGGAATTTTATGGTGAGATTCAGTGGAAATGCAGATAGCAAAGACTGCTCATGTGGTTTCTCAGAGAAACAAAGACTCGGTTGGAATTGACTAGAACTGTTTATGTTAGGTTTTGCCAAATAATCTGGCTGTATTTTGGTCCTGTACTGAAAATCCAAGTAAGGATGATTTAAAAAATAATGGATAATTTATTTGTAGAAGAAATTTTAAGAAAGGAAAGTAGCCAAGCAGTAGCATGTTTGTTTCTTGTTGCTTTTAGTCAGATTTACACTGAGTATCCAGAATAAAAACCACATAGCATAGAAATATTAAAAACATGGAATTTGATATGGGAAGGAGCATGAATATACTTAAAATTGTGGGTAAAGTGGGTGTGGACAAACCATTAGAGAAAAAACAAGCCTTTTGCACTAGAACATCAGAAAAAATGGCTTATGGGAAAGACCCTATCCTCTGAATTCTCCAATAATAGTACTGAAAAAAACCACGTGAAAGACCTTAATTTGAAAGGAGAGTGCTGAAACCCCTTGCTTGAATAGGGTAGCTTAAGTAAGAGATTCTAGGAATGTGAGGGTCTTTTCTAAGAAAAGCTTCAAGCACTGAATGGAATGAGCCCACTAGGTAGTCTCTGTATGCTCTAGGTAGCAGCATAGGGATAGGGTTCCAAGCCCACTAGAGTGCACATTACACTATCTTATGCCCTGGATGCTACTCATGGAGTTACAGGGTTGACTGTGTACCAGGCTAACTTTTTGGTCTTGCTTTAGTCCTTTCTTTTTCTTTGCTATCCTCCTGTTCCTCTCTTTGATGAGAATGTTTATTCTATGCCATTATACATTGAGAGGATGTAACTCACTTTTTTTTTTTTTAGTTTTCTTTGAGTATCAAAGAGATTTTGAACTTTGGACTTAGAAGTGTTGGGGCTGTCAAAACTATTTGGTCTCTTGAAGTTGATTTTTATTCATATTCTTGTATGAGCCTGTGGAGGCTGTAGCAGGATAGTAAGACTTGGACTCAAAATGTTCCTGGAGATTGGTTCATATTTTAACACCTTGTCACCAAATGGGCGGGTGGTTTAACCTGGGGATGTTACAGGGACTGGCTAACAGAAGTGGGCACACAGGGTGGGTGTGCCTTTAACAGTCATGTCCCAGTGTCACTTGTGGTTCCATTTCCTCTGCTTCTTGATCCATCAAGATGTGAACAAGCATGCCCCAACCTCCAGATGGATTAGGATCTAATTATCATGCTTTCTTCACCACAGTGGACAGACTCTTTAGAACTGTGCACTGTAATCAATCGTTCTTCCTATAAGTTGCTTCTATTTGGTATTTTATCATAATGAAACAAGTTAGCTAATCTTATGGAATACAGGAAGCCAAGGATCTTTTAGCTAAGCTCCCAGAAATTCTCCACAGCTATGCAGTTCTCCTTTCTGGAGCACAAAGGTGAATTAGAACCCCAAATGAGCTGGAATGTTATAAATCTGTTGGAAGATGGGGAGCGGAGCTAGTATGTCTAAAATGCACTTAGAAGTCACCATGGCTGGATGTTGTTTTCCCCTTACAAGTGGTTGATTCTCATCCTAGTCGAGAAACTAAAGCTTTGGAGATATTTGCCCATACTCAGATGACTATATTGCTCATTGTATGACTTGTAGAGAGTATTCAGTGCAGAATGGAGAGCCTCACCACACCATCTAATAAGAACCTTGGTGCAAATACATTAAATTAGGTATTTTCTCTCTCATACAGCTAAAGAGGGTGCAGGGATGGCATAGGGCTGAACAGCATTCAGGAGCCCAGACATCTGCTTTTTCTGTACTGTCAACATCAGTAAGTAAGTGGCTTTTATCGTCAAGGTTGCCTCTTCTTCAAATTGCTCAGCATTGAAGTTCCAGCCATTATGTTTACAGCCTGGTGAGGAAAAAGAGTTAGAGAAAAGGAAAAATGAATCAGCTATTTTCTTCAGAAATTGTAATTAGCTACATTTCTCTGCCTACATTTCCCCGAATGAGAGTTCATCACTGGAGTGCAACAAGGTAGGCACGTGTAGTTTTTTTGTTTTTTTGTTTTTTTTGCAAGGTTTTGCTTTGTTTGACAGCAGTTATTGGTTGAGGGGGAACACAGGCCTGACCCCCCGTGTTCTGTTTGACCATGTGAGGAGACACACGGCAGTGCTGGTGGTCCTGGGGGACCAGTCAGGAGAGCTCAGCCGGAACCACTGGCTTCGATGCTTTGTGTTCATTTCGCCTTCGGCCCCTTCTCGATAGGCTTCCCGATGTCCTTCTCCCGGAGCTTGAGGCCAATGGCTCTCTCAGTTTTGCCCAAAACCTGGTTATTTGGAATGGCCCGTCCACTTTCATAGTCTGCGATGACTTGCGGCTTCTCATTGATTTTCGTGGCTAGGTCCTTCTGGATCAGGCCTTTGCTCTGCCGCCCCGCTGGATCACTTTGCCCACCTCCAGGGTCACCCTGTCGTGGTGCAGCTCTTCTGTCTCCCGGTCTAGCTTGGCTGTGTTTTTAGTGATGGAATGCTGCTTGTTCTGGCCAGCAGCCCGTTTCTTGGATGTCTCCACATCTTCTCCTCGTCGCTGAGCTGCTAAGATAGCCTGCTTAGACTTGGCCTGTGCGGCGTGGGGCCCTTCTTGCGCAGCACTGTCACGGTGTCCCAGTCACTCTCGGCATGGCGCGGCAGGGGCGGCTCTGGCAGCTGCTCGAGACCCGGCGCCGCACGTGTAGTTTTCTAGTTGGGTGAATACACTGGGGATTCTAAGAACAGGTGAAATAGGCACTGGTGGGCATTGTGGTTTGAGTGTGCAATGCCCCTTATAGGCACCATGTGTTTGTTTACTTAGTTCCTAGCAGGTAGTACTGTTTTGGGAGCTTGTGGGAACTTCAGGATGTGGAGCCTCATTGAAGGAAGTATATCACTGGGAGCAGGACTTGAGGGTTATAGCCTGGCTCCACTTGCTGGCTGTATTTTTTTTTTCCTAATACGCCCACACCATCACAGCTGAGAGCTGAACTTTTATCCTTGCCTTCCTTGGCATGATATATTGTACCCTGAAATCATGACCCCAAATAAATCCTTCTTCCCTTAAGCTGCTACTTGCCTGGTATTTGGTCACACTTGAGTGACAGTGACTATAACAATTCGGACAATCACAGTTGTCATCACCCTCTGCAGGGTCATCAAATCCTTGGACACACTTCACACCAGAGAGCCCAGTCTGCTCCCCTCTCTCTCTGCATCCCAGATGTGGCTCATCTCAACAGGGGGACATGGAGAGATGTTATTCACCTCTCTTGGTTTGTGTGTCTAAATGGATAACAGGTTCTTGACTAAACCAGAAATCCTGAGTTTGGTTCAGCTTTTGGAAACCTGAGCCAATATGGCAGTTTCCATTCACCACACTGGTCTCACATATGGGGAAGACAGTACTGCCTTAGGGCTGGGCTGGAGGTTACAGTGTATACTAGGGTATTCATGTCCCACTCTCTCAAGCACACTCTCTGACCTGCTCTGACTCTCAAGACTTGTTCTTGCTACCTCTCCTGCCATTTTTGCATAATATGTATGTACATTGTATGAGTTTGTGTGTTTTGTAGTTATGCCTGCACATGTGTACATATATATGTGGAAGCCAGAAGTTAGTCTTGATGTCATTCTTTAGGATGATCCACCTTGGTTTATTTGTTGAGACAGTACTTCTCACTGGCTTGGAAATTGCTGGATTGACTAGACTGGTCTGAACGTGGAAATTTTTGGTTTCTTTAACAACTCAGTTGTGTCTCATGTTTTTCTGGAAACTGTCTTATAAGAAGGCCTATGATATTTTGCTGAAAACAGACACTTGAGAGGGCACATGATGTTTAGAACTAATATAAGTGGAACCCCACAAACAACGAGAGGACAATATTGCATTGCTATGCTGTGCAACACTTTGCCTCTTTGCTGATCATCACTTCATAGAGAGAAACCAACAAAGAACTTCTCTTGCTGCTTCCATTGAGTCATGCTGATTTGGCGGAGCCTTGTGGTTTCTGCTGGATCTTGCAGCTGCTACTGTTGTTTGGTGTTTGGTGTTGAACTGGACTACTGGTATCCTGACAATGAAGAGTAGATTTGCTCTAAAGAACTACTATTAAAAAAAGAAGAAAAGGAAGGAGAAGGAGGAGGAGGAGGAGGAGGAGGAGGAGGAGGAGGAGGAGAAGGAGGAGGAGAAAGAGAAGGAGAAGAAGAAGAAGGAGAAGAAGAAGAAGAAGAAGAAGAAGAAGAAGAAGAAGAAGAAGAAGAAGAAGAAGAAGAAGAAGAAGAAGAAGAAGAAAGTTGTTCTAAACAGGTCCACAAACCCCTACCTCTACTCAGTGGTCTAGAAGGGAAGCTGGAATATTCAAGAACTCTAAATAAAGTAGGTTTAGAGAGATCTAGGCCTACAGTGGTCAACTAGTGAGTCTCAGAAAAGCTTGTCTTTATTTCCATCCCCCCAGTGTTGCAATTATAAGCACATGCTATTGTGCCCAGCTTTTTCATGTGGGTTCTGGGGAAATTGAACTCACATTTTCAAGGCTAACAGTTTACTGACTGAACTATCTCCCTAGCTTACCAACTGTCTTTTTAATGCACTCAAATAAATTCCTACCAACTCATATATATACATACTTAGAAAGGGAACTTCTAGAGTTACAGTCTGTCAACCCTAACCATCCTACAGGTAAATATTCCAGAGAAATGTCCTCTGTGATCTGTGGACTGGAGGAGGGGTACTTTGTTATGCATCCTGTCCACTGGGCAACTTCACAAATCAAATATTGGGTCTAATTTTTAAAACCATTTTCCTAACAATGGTTTTACATTTAATTCCCCAGAGTTAATATGTGATGGTTTCCCTTAACAAATGACCTCCTTTAACTTCATTAGCTCATAATTAATTTGCTAGCATGTAACCAAGATAATTAACACTTCTGATTAGTGTTAGGCAAAATAGGAGTCTCTTTTTTTTCATGGTTAAGGCAAACATTGATTAAAATCAGAGCTGTTTCTTAAATTTCCTTACAATTTAATTAAATGAAAGTGGTGACTGGCAATTTGTAGAAATTGGTTTAAAAAACGAAATTGGAGGAGAGATGAATGGGTCCAACCATTGGACACTTCATCACCAGCTCCTGTTAGATAATTTTACTTCCTTTACTTCAAATACAAAGATACAAAGCAAAAGAGTAGAGTGGCATCTGACTATAGCAACCATTCTCATAAACATAACCTTTTGAGTGCTCCAACCCACAGTGCTCTACAAAGCCTTCCCTCTGGTATCTTGTTTGGTTTCACACAGCTCTGTGATGGGGATAATGAGGAGGGACCAATCTTAGGAGCTTTTATGATGAGAACACAGCCCCAGAGAAGAACATAGAGGTATTACTGATGCCTGGAACTGTGCTTCCTGCAGGCTGAGTTCTGCTTTCCATTCTCCTACAGGCTAAGACCAATGTCAGGTGATTCAAGCCTTCTTGCATCACTCTCAAGGTCTTGCATGTCTCTCTAGGTCACCCACATACATTTTTAGAGTAGGACTGAAATAATAAAGTTGTCCAAGGCACAAAAATTAAGGAAGCCTTCACTGTCACAACCTTAGGTGTTATACCCTGGGAAGCTAGGTGTGCATCACCTAGGTAACATGTGATTGAGACTCATTCATCAGACCTGCACTAAACATTTTGGTGCATCATTTCCTTTAGTTCTCACAACAGCATTGGTGATGTGAATGTTGCCAGAAATTTTGTTCTTAGTTCGAGTTCATTTCCTAATGAGAAAAAGAGTTTAGAGGGATAACATACTTGTTCAAAGACAAAACTGAAGGTGACAGCATGCGCCAATGGTCTTCTACTCTCCTGACTGAGATTCCTGGAAGCAGGATGGGAATGGAAATGGAGCACATTGCCTCACATGACTTTGGAAGCATGACTTTAGTGTGGGTGAGAAGGGTGGGATCTATAGAATGGAAGCTAAGGAACCTTCTTGAATCCAACAGGCAATTAAGATCCTGCAGAGAACTGGCCTCTTGATATTCTCCTAGTCTTATAGACAGAACATCATCAAGAGATTCTGCTTCTCCTTCTGGATTTTCTCATATGGAGTCTTTGCCCAAAGATAGAGGCAGATACAGTAGGCATACTCAGTGGAACTGGGCTATGGCTCAGGTATTGGGGTTCCAAGTTTTGGGGGCCAATGGGAGGACATTTTCTGGAAGTCCTTCTAGAGTGTCTTCTCAATACCAGAGCACGGAACGTTTGTTCTTTGTGAAGGAAATCTGGAGCAAGAGGTTAGAACTACAGAAGGAGTAGAGAAACCTGGGGCTATGAACAGCACTCCAAGGACAGCCAGCCCAGAAAACCAGTGTGTAAGCAGGCACAATCCAGAATTGCAGCTGACCCAAGAAGCTGTGATCTATAATTTATACCCAGCTCCTTCCAGAAAGGACTGGCGGCATCTGCTAGGGGATTTGTAACTGTGGGTTTTGCTTTGATGCTATTAAGGAGATTTAGGTGGTCCCTGGGGTTAAGTGGTCCTGAATTCAGACCATCTGTGAAGCAGCTTCTCATGGAGCAACTGCTCTCATCCTCATAGGCTTGTTGCAGAGTCAGCTGCTACTCTCTATGTGACAGATGGAGAGATAGGCTCAGAGGCAGAAGTGACTTGCCCAAGGCCCCACACCTCAGGGAAGGCAGGAGTGAAACTCAGAGCTGTTTGGTTGGAATTGCATCCAAGGCTTCATGAGAAGCAGATGGTGATAATGTTGCCCATTTATTGTTCAAATCTCTTCCATGCCTGCAGTCATTTTAGGTATGACCCAGTCCTGCAAATTACACAGATGGCTCTAGCTACCCACTGTTCTCAGTCATATTTCCTGGGGACTAGTTCTAACCAAAACATAGGTCTTGGCTACTTCTGAATAGATTATCATCCGTCACATAAAGGAAGGAGGGAATGGGATGAGAAGTAACCATCTGTATGCTTCATGCCTACCTTAGTCATAAAGATACTTACTCTTCATCCCTGCAAATAAAAGGTTAGATTGTAGATTATGAAGACATTAGGAATATCACCCTGGAGCCTAACTATCTAGTTCTTGTCTTGATTCTACCATTGGCTATTTATTGGTCAACTGGGGATGCCATACAAATATTGTAGATGACCAAGGTCAATTGTAGGCAGAATTGGTTGCTTCTGAGGTTTCTGGCTTGCAGATGGCTGTCACCTTACTATGACTACACATGCTTTCTCTCTTGTTTCTTCCTCTTATTTAAGAAAAAAATCATATGTATGGGCAGTTTGCTTGTATGGATATCTGTGTCATATGTGTGCAGTGTTTGTGAAAGCCAGAAGAGGGCATTTGATCCACTGGGACCAGAATTACAGATAGTTACAGACTGTCATGTGGGTGCTTGGAATTGAACCTGGGTCCTCTGCAAGAGCATCCAGTACTCTTAACCATGGAATCATTTCTCCAACCTCTCTTCTTTTTCTTTTAAGTAAACCAATCATATTAAGTTGGAGCCTTACACTTACAACTTTATGTAACCTAAATTATGTGTCTTAAATTGGCCACATTGGGGTTTAGAGCTTCAATAACAAATGACCTAAACAAAGAACCTTTCTAATTCTCAGTTGCTGTATCTGTTACATTTCAATAATAAAAGCAACTAGTTGACTGGCATGGTGGCACAAACCTGTGATCTCAGTACTCGGGAAATGTATGAGGAGGATAAGAAGTTTCAGGTCATTCTTGGTTACATAAAGAATTTGAGGACTAAATGAGACCTTGCCTCATTTTAAAAAAGTAAGTGGTGTTTTTGTTGTTGTTGTTGTTGTTGTTGTTGTTGTTGTTGTTGTTGATGAGAGATTTAAAACCTCTTTCAAGTGCACCAATGCACAGCATACAGCAAGGACTGAGTGTGCTAAGCATCATTGCCATTATCGTCACCATTATTGTCATCCCACCTATCACCATCACCACCACTATAGTCATCACAAGAACTGTTAATTATCGTCATTGCCATCATCATTATGATTTCCACCATCATCACTACTACCATCATTATCAGTCACCAAAATTGTCATTATCATCATCAGTCAGTAATATTGTAATTATCACCAGGACATTGTTTTGATCAGTCTAAAGAATGACCATGACCTATAGGAATGGTGGTTTCAGACCTCTGGCTCTGTTACTATTCATGGTACCATGTTGCAGTCACAGAAGATAGAACTGCAAAGATCTTGACTTTTACACCCAAAGCTGATTTACAAATGAAGAAGTACTGGAGGACCAGAGTTTGTGACTTAGCTAGAATAAAAATGCTAGTATTTCTCTGTTCCTGTTCTAATGTCATTATGGCTGCTCAACCATTTCAGTCTCACCAGAGCCAGAGAGTGCTTTTATCCTATCCCTGTTGGAGCCATGCATGAAGAATTTGAAAAATCCAATTTGTTTTTTCCTTTCAGTGTTTTAGGAACCGTTTCTTTTGTGTCTTAGCAGAGTGCTCATCATAGACTGGATGAATAAGTCATTAATTACAAAAATCCTTATGCAAGGAACTCCAGCCCAGCTCCTCTCTGTAGCCACAGTCTCTCAGCTCCTGCTATGATAATGACATTGCAAGGATAGCCCAAATTTTTATTGCCTTATCCTATCCATGAGTTCCTGTCTCCTCAGGAATCTGGATGGAAGCCCTAACTCACCAGACTTCAGTCAGAGAGGGGAATGATGACTCACTCACTTTGACAGTATAATCTCTCTAGTTAGAAATATTCAGACTAAAAAGCAAAAACTCCAGTAAAACCTGACATTGTTTCCACCACAACTCTCCCACTGTCTCTCTCCAGCAGGACTCAGATGTGGTCTGATATAGGGCATGATGTGCTGGGTGGGTGGGGGGCTAAACTCTGGCTCAGGATTTGCCAGAGTCTCTCCCTTGCGAAGGATTGCTTTAGGATTGGACATGTGACCTATTTCTGGCCAATGGTACTTTGAAGATCTTGATTTAGATGAGAAAGTATCTCTCTCCTTGTCAGGGATGCAAGTGTTTTGTGAAGAATGATGCCTGCAACATCAATCTTAAAACCAGGGAAGCAAGACCAGTGAGATAAGCTCCCAGAGTAGCCCTATATCACAGAGATGTGATCCCTAACTGAGTCTCCAGCCCTCATACTTGTTATGTAAGACATGTGCTAGTCTGTTTCATCATGGGTATGAACAAATACATATAGGAACAATATAAATGAGGGAAGACTTATTTTGATTGATTTTTTAAAGAGTTCAGTTTTTGGTTGCTTGGCCCCGTGCACTTGGTCAAAACATCATGATAGCAGAACTGTATGGTAGAGGATCTTCTTTACAACCTCCAAAGTCAGTATCCTTGTAACCCACCTCCTTCAGCTGTACCCCACCTCCTAAAGTCTCCACCACCTTCCCACCATCATTTCTGGAAGAAGTTTTCAATACTCAAGACGGTGGGGACATTTAATATTCAATTAGAAAACTTTCAGATTTTAGTTTATATGTAGGGGCTGGAGAGATGGTTAAGAGCACTGGCTGCTCTTCCAGAGACCTAGATTAAATTTCCAGAGCCCATATGTCAGTTCACAATTGTCTATAACTGCAGTTTCAGGGGATCTGATACCCTCTTGTGGCCTCTGTGGGGACCAGGCATACACCTGGTACATGAAACAAATGCAGGCAACTATATATATATATATATATATATATATATATGTGTGTGTGTGTGTGTGTGTGTGTGTGTGTGTGTGTGTGTGTGTACTTGTATGAATTTATGTATATTACATGTGTGAAGGGCCAGAAGAGGCTGTAAGATCCCCAGAAACTAGAGTTACAGGAGGTTGTCAGCTTCCTGACTGTGTCCTGGGAACAGAACTCAAGTTCTCTGTTAGAGCAGAAATCACTCTTAACTACTAAGCCATCTCTCCGTTTCTGACACCTTCAAGTTTAAGGCAGGTGTTTTGGGATGCTACTTACTTCCTAAGCCCAGATCCCCAGCCATCATGGGCCAGTGGCAGAGTCAGAGGTGACCAAAGGTCTTACAGCCCTGTAACTAGCCTGTTCACTCTTCTTGGAGACAAGAACTGTGGTAGGGATGCCTTTTGGGTGGTTCTGATGTCCTCTTCCTTTAATAACTCTCAAAAGCAATTTTTGGAGAATAACACATTTTTTTTTACAGCATTTTGTATAGATGTGGGTGCACGCATGTGGAGGAGTTCTCTCCTTCCATAAAATGGACTCTAGGGATCAAACTGGAGTTATTACAGGTTTGGTGGCAAGTATCTATCTACTGAACTATCTCACCAGCCTGAGAAGCACATGCTTTTAACTGAGGCTTAAGAGAGAAGCAGACTTAGAGACTGAAGCACCCAGACTTAGGTGTACAGAGAAATGAATCTTTGCAGATGCATTCACCCGTGTATAGTTTCCCAGCATTCCTTTGAGCCTGTTCCTAGCCAGTACTCCAACAGAGTCTACCTTCTAGTCTGATTTTTTAAGATGGCGTGACACATCTCTGCTATTCTACATGTCAAGGATTCATTCTTAGAGTGGCTTGTTATTTTACTAAGGGGATATTCTGCAAATGTACCCTCCTATTCACAGATATTTGATCTGTGTCTAGTTTGGGCTGCTATGAAAACTTTTCTATGTGTCTTTTTGGGAAGAGCCTTTAGAAATACTTCAGAGCTTAAGGTTTTACTCACACAGCAGAAGTGGTTAAGAGTGAGCAGATTCTTTCATAGAGCAAATTTATATGGTCTAGTTTTGAGACTTTCCTCAGGCATATCATAGGAGTCTCAGCTGATAATACATAGCTCTCCAGAAGAACCTAGACTTAGTCATTCATTCCATCTGTGAGGTTGGTGGTAAGACCCTTGCCCAGGCAAGAGTGGTGTCAACTCCCAGTTAGGGATGGAAGAGAATGTAAAGACACTTTGTGAAAGAAAGGCCAGAGGTTTTCCCCACTCTACACCTCTTCCTAACACTGCATCTGTTTTAGTTATTTTTTCTGATGCTGGGATGACATATTCTGAAAAGAGCAACCTAAAGGAGAAAAGGCCTATTGTGTCTTACAGGATAGGCATAGTCCAGTTGATAACAGGAGCTGATATAACTGGTCACAGCACATTTGCAACTGGAAAGCAGAGAACAATTGTGATTTGACTAATATCCCTCCCCTCTAGGCTCATATAATTGAATACTTAGTCACGAGGGAGTGGCATTATTTTTAAAAGATTAGGAGGTGTGCTCTTGTTGGGGTAGGTGTGGCCTTGTTGGAGGAAGTGTGTCACTGTGGGTGGTTGACTTTGAGGTTTCAAAAGCCCATACCAGATCCAGTCCTCTCTCTCTCTCTCTCTCTCTCTCTCTCTCTCTCTCTCTCTCTCTCTCTCTCTTCTCTCCTTTCAGATCAGGATGTAGCTCTCAGCTACTTCTCTAGCACCATGCATGCTCCTTACCCTAATAATAACACACTAAAGCTCCACAGGTCCCTGGCAAGATTTCTGGCCAGATTACTTGGTGTTACACTCAAACCTCTTGCTGCTCTTTTTCCAAGAATAGGAAGGGTAAGTAAGAACAGTTAATAGGCAAGAGTCCCAGAATGGCTTAAGTGGCTATACATCCACTGGCTTAGTGCCTAGAGGTAATTCCTGATAGACTATGGAGTCATCCTAAGATAGATGTGCAGGCCTAGCACTGACCAGAATATCTAGAAACAAGTAACAACTGTTGGTGTAACAGCAAGACTGAGCACAGCTGGAGGTTTCTATGCAGTACCCTTTGAACTCATTTCCACAAACAGACTAGGGGGTGCTGGTCCCACTGGTGTGCTTTTTCTACCATGATCCAGACTCCTCTCTCCAGCCTCCTCTCAAATCCAGAGATCCAGAATAAATCCTTCTGCCTGTCTGGCCAGGTATTTGGTCACAGTGACAAGAAGTCATGCAAGTTTTGTGACAGAGTTTGGTATGCACAGGTCTTGCAAGCTCAGCTCTCCCCAGAAAACTTCATAGTGTCCACATGGAAGAGCACTGTTTCGGAGGAGAGCCACAGGTGCTCTTCTGATGGCATCCTGACCCAGGAAAACTCTAGGTCTTGGCAAACTATGGCCTACTGTTTGTATGGCCCCTGGGTGGTTTTTAGTTTTAAATGGCTACATTTTTTCAATATTTCAAATCTTGACATTGTATTCACATATTGGGTCTTGGTCTACAATGCCTAAAGTGATTGCTATTTGATCCCTGGTGTGCTTATTTTCTGAGTTTAGCCTCTGCCAGTAGAGAGACCTGGCCTTGCTTTTGCCTTGGCTGCTCCACTTTCCCTGGGGAGGCTTGAAAATGAAGTTCCTTGACTTAGTGCCATAGCCAACATGCTCTTCAGGCTTTTCCTGAATCACCCCCAAAGAAAGAGGGGCTCTGAGGTGTGGGAAAAGTATATGACCACTCTAGTCTCCCCCACTGAAGTCCACTGTGGGTTGCTCCTGGGAGGGACAGGTGTGTCCCTGCCAAGCTTGCAGCATCTTGTGGATAAAATCTAATGAGCTGCATTTAACAACAAGCCTTGCCATGTGGCTTCTCCCAGGGCTGCCCATCTGTCAGCTCTGGGAAGCCACTCTTCATGCAGCTGGAGCCCTCTCCAGCCATCAAATCAGGAGAGAGCCAAGGTCCCTTGAGCCACGTCCAGCACATAGACCCATAATCTTCACTCTCAGCTTGTGCCAGCTCCTGGCTGTTCTCCAGCCTCCCAACACCATCGCCAGATGGTGCCTAACAGAGGGTGAAAATGCTCCCAGGAAGGTGTGGGCAATGGGGCAGTGGGGAAAAGAGTCCAAGTAAACCACAAGGTGCCCTGACCATGACATGGCAAGTCTCCAGGTGTGAGCCAACTAGCCTTTAAATTTCTAATTTTTTTATTATTTATTTTTACTATTTTAAAAACAGCCACTAGAGTGGGATCAAGTGGCTAATATCACTTGTCTAGTTTCACCAGGGTCTTCCTGACCTCTTAAGATTGAGGAAATATTATCTTTGACTTCATTCCAACACTTACATTTCTGCAGCACTAGGCTCTGATTTGTGCTGCCCCTGATTTCCTGTTGACTGCAGTCAGGTCCATGTATCCTTGTGCTCATGTGACATATCCCATTACCCATCCCAGTTCTGAACCTGGAGACTAAGAAGAACATAATCAGGACTGTCATCAAATTTACCATGTAGCTGAGGATAACCTTGAACTTCTGATCCCCTGCTTTTACTCTTGAGTGCTGAGATTACAGATATGGGCTACTGTCCCCAGTTTTATGCAGGGTTAGAAATCAAACTCTGGACTTTGAACATGCAGGAGAAGCACTCTAACCATTGAGCTACATCTTTAGACCAAGCTTTTATTCTCGACTGCTTGATAACTTCTCTTTTCACTCCTTGTCACTGTCCCCAGAGAACTGATGGCCATTTGCTTTTATATTGTAGAAAACTAGCAAAGATAAGGTGTTTGCTAAGAGTTTTGGCAAGAACAGCTGTTCTGTGATCATCTCACAAGTGGATACCCAAACAGAGCTATCTCTAGGCTGGAATAAGGGGTGGGGAGATCCCAACTCCAGGACCTGTCTACACACCATCTGGAACCACTATACCCCAAGCAGTGCTGTTCACATCAAACATTTGACCTAGCTTTGTGAGGGTTGTGATTGATGTCCTCTTGGTCCCCTAATGGATTCAAGCAGACTGCTTGTAAAGCCAGGGTCCTGGACATTTACAGCCCAACTCTACTTGTGAAACAGAAAGCAAGATCAGACAAAAGAGTTGGGCAGGACAAGGTCAGAATCTAGTGAGAAGCTCTAAAATAAAACTCAAGCTGACTCCAGGGTGTGTGCCCTATTGGGAAGAGTAGCACAAGGCAATTTTGGTATGAGTCCATATGTGGGATACAGAGAAATGATTGCTGGTGTTCATCTCACTTCCTCCTTTATTTATTTATTTATTTATTACTCAGTCTAGGCTCACATCTAGAGTAGATCTTCTCAGTTAAACCTCTCTGGAAGCACTCTAGACACATACTCAGGGTTTTATCTCCTAGATGATTCCAAATCCAGTTCAGTTGACAAGGGGAATCAGCCACCATCTGCCCACCATACTTCTTAGTCATCAGGCTCCAGCTTGGGATGGGTAGTAGGGTTTGTGTCCTGTGGTCTAGCAGGGCTCACATGAACACAACAACCATGGATTGACCTTGTAGCAATCTGAGTGGCACAAACAAGAACATGGGGAGGCAGAAATGTAAGCTCTGGGGAAGCCTAGGGTTGTGGAGGAGGGCTGAGATAGCTATTCGGATCTTAAGGGGTGGAAAGACCCTGGTAAAACTAGACAAGTTGCTTTAGGTACATGAGCCTACTGTGGTAACCAGTGGCTTGTTCTGAAGGAAGTTTCTAAGTCTCAGTATCTGTACCACACTAGCTTTTAAAGGGGTAGTTCTGCAGACAAGCTCTCTGTCTTGTGAAGCAGAAGGCTTTTAGTGGGTACTGCCAGCCCTTCAGGCACCGGAAAGGAATTTGGGACATTAGAGTGTCTCTGCAGGATTTGAAAATTCAAAGAACTGCTGTGACCTCAGTGCAATTGAACATAAATATGGGCTTCTCAAGAGAAGGAGTCACCATTAATGTCTATGATAACTGTGTGTGTTTTTGTGGCTTTTAAAATTATGTTGGTCAAAGGATGTAGTTCAAAATGAGGTTCAAAGATGAAACAAAGTTTAAAATTCAAGTTTAAAAATTAAGTATAAGTATATGAGCTGGTTACTTATTTCTCTTACAATAAAAATTTTCTTTTGTAGATATGTGTGTGTGTGTGTGTGTGTGTGTGTGTGCATGTGTGTAAGCTTGTTTCTTTTGGGGTGTACATGTGTTGGTGTGTGCTGTATGTAGAAGTCAGAGAATATCTTGGGGTGTTGTTTTCAGGCATTGCCCATGTTTTATGTATGTTGTGTATGTGCACATGTGTGTAGAGGTGCCCATGAAGGTCAAAGGAAGTTATTTCATCTCTTAGAACTAAAGTTGGCATTTGCGAGCCAAACAGTGGGTTCTGGGATCTGGACTCCCATCTTCTGATAGAGCAGTAAGTACTTTGGCTGCTGAGACATTTTTTCAGTCCCCATGTTGGTTTTTGAGACAGGACCTCTCACTGTCCTGACCCTTGCCATGTAGGCTTGGATGACTGGCCAAGGATCTGCCTGTCTCTGCCTCCCCAAGGCCAGGATTGTAAGCATGCACCATGCCTCTAATTTTTTGTTTTTTTCATTTTTTAAAGCATGATTTTGGGTGTCAAACTTGGTATTTGGAAGGCAGGTACTTTCCTTTCTGAGCCATCTCAGTAGTTCTATAAGGAGATTTAATGAGGTGTATTGTTTAGACTTAGAGACAAGAGAGGAGTGCTGATGGAATAAACTCCAAACATACTGGCCTTGAGTATCATTTTGCTGTTGTTCTTGAATTTGTACGTGCACACTACAGCATGCCTGTAGAGCTCGGAGGACAACTTGCAGGACTTTGTTCTCTCCTTCTACCATGTGGGTCCTAGGGGTCAAAGTCAGGCTTGGTGGTACAAGCTTTTATCTGTTGAGCCTTCTTGTCTCTAGGAAGTCAAGCTCTGTCTCTATAGGACATTTGGGTTTTTATCAGTTATGTTGAAGTTTCTGAATCTTAGTTGCTGATGGACAGCCTTCTTTTCCTTTCTATTGCCTCCTACTTCCCCTGGCTTGGTAGATCCAGCCGTAATTTGAACAGTGGTGGCAGGAGCATAGGAGGAAAGGAAAAAGAACAGCACTACACCGAATTGTGAGCATGCAGTGAGCTCTGAACGTGCATGGATCTCTTGCCCCTCAATTCCTGTGTTGAAATCCTCATCCCAAGGAAAGAAGAGGTCATTTGGTCATATGTACAGAGCCTTAACACCTACATAAGGGAAGCCAAGCGAGACCCTGGATCAGTTGGTGCAGTGTCAGCACCAGGCAAGAAGTCCCTCATCAGAAAGAACACCCCAGGAGCTTGGTTGAGCTCTGTAGCTTCCATTCTACAGGAAATATTCTTCTGTTCTTAATAGCCACCTCCCTCTCTCCACCCCATTGATGGCATTTTATTATAAAGGCCAAATCAACTCAAACTAAAATGGGGAAGTTCCAACTTGGGGTGGGGGGACAGGATTATAATACAGTTTGAGCTATCAGGAAGGAACACTGAGTCAGGAATTCCCTTTAGTGGAGATCCTCTCCAGAGCAGGCTGACAGCTAGGACTATTTTTATTCTTTGCGTGGAGAATCATAGCCACTTTGAGAAGGTGACATTTGGGGAGCCTCCTGGTGTTTGGGGGTAGTAAGCGACAGTGTACTCTCTATCAGCAACATGGAGGAGAGGCCAAGCTAGGTGCTGGTAGAAGTTCTAGAACATGGGTGGATCCTGGCTACCGCCAGGGGGAGACCTTGCGCGGCCTCCACTGCTCTCTGGAAAGCTTGTCAATTTTTGTCAACCGCTGTAGCTGCTGGAGCATTGGACATAAGAATGCATTGACTGGGTGAACCTCCTAGGGGAAGCCGCGATGCTTGGAGGCTCGGCAAGGACGGGGAAGACAGCATATTCCAGCTTGCTGCCTTCTGCTGGTGGAAGCCCAGGCCGGGGAATCTGCAAGGTGGCTCTGAACAAATTGTGTGCCCAGTTTGCTTTTCCACATCCACTGTCCGCTGATCTAAGACTGGAGAAAAGAAAGCTCTCTGGAGGAAAAGTGGACTCTGAGGAGAGAGCATGTGGGCTTTTCTCCAGTCCAAGATCCCGGAAGGTGTCCTAGAAGCAGCCTGCTCCCGTGATAAATAGCTCTGGGCAGCAGGTGTCTGTTAGAGCAGGCTTCTATTAGAACAGGCTCAGAATTTCTACAATGCCTGTTGCCATGGCAAACAGCTGTTCACAGAACCAAGCTGATCATTCCAGAATCCCACCCCGCGGTTTAGCCTGTGACCCAGCCCAGTGAAGAGGAAAAGCTAGAAGCTGAGCCTCTCAGTTTAAGCAGTCTGCCTCACCATCCATGGGCACTGGCCCATGTGTCTCTTCCTGCTTGAAAATAGCTTTCCCTCAGCCTACTGTTTTGGAAGGAATGTGTAACGTTCTGAGGTTCAACATCCCTGCTCCTTAGAAAAGGTGTTCTTCTTCCTGGTGACCAGACTGAATCCTCACCTTTGAAACGACCTCTGTGTCACTTCTGAGATGCTTGTGGGGAGATTCCCTGAATCTGGTAGATTTTCAGAGAAGGAAATCCAGATGATTTATAGAGAAATGAAATGTACCCAAACTCACTAGAGGTTATTGTCACCTGGTAGTCAGACTTTTCAACTACCCAGAGCTTGGCTGTTAAATCCATACAAGATCTGTTTTGTTTTGTTTTGTTTTGTTTTAAAATATATATTTATTTCAGGGACTGGATAGATGGCTCAGAGTTAAAAGTGCTTGCTTTTTTTGAAGATGTTCAGAGTTCAGTTACCAACACCCACATGGTGACTCACAGCCATCTGTAACTCTAGTTCCCAGGGACCCAGTACCCTCTTCTGACCTCTATTGGCATCAAACATGCACATACATACATTCAGGCAGGAAATACATAGAATAATAAATCTAAAATATTTTGATTATGTGTATATGTGCCTGTCTCTTTGTGGCTATGTACATGTGCATGTGTGTGACTACAGAGGCCAGAGGTGGTGTATCCCCCTGGAAGATGGAGTTATAGACAGTTGTGAGCCATCAAATATGGATGGAAACCAAATTCTGGTCCTCTATTAGAAGAGCTGAGCATCTGTCTTGCCTACAGATGCTGTTTTTTGCCACGTTATTGTTTGTCCTGAATCTGAACCTCCCCCAGCTCCTTTCCTCTCTCTCTTCTGATCCTGTAACAGCAGCATTTTTACCCAGGGGGCACAAGGCTCTTCTCCCCTCTGCTCCCTTTAGCTCTTTTCTGACCTTAGTAAGTGATGACCAAGACTTTGTCCAGCTATTGAACCACAATGTCCAGACTCTGAGGGACTGTACTGGCTAGTTTTGTGTCAACTTAACACAGCTGGAGTTATCACAGAGAAAGGAGCTTCAGTTGAGGAAATGCCTCCATGAGATCCAGCTGTAAGGCATTTTCTCAATTAGTGATCAAGGGGGGTAGGGCCCCTGTGGGTGGGACCATCTCTGGGCTGGTAGTCTTGGATTCTATAAGAGAGCAGGCTGAGCAAGCCAGGGAAACAAGCCAGTAAGGAACATCCCTCCATGGCTTCTGCATCAGCTCCTGCCTTCTGACCTGCTTGAGTTCCAGTCCTGACTTCCTTGGTGATGAACAGCAGTATGGAAGTATAAGCCAAATAAACCCTTTCCTCCCCAACTTGCTTCTTGGTCATGATGTTTGTGCAGGAATAGAAACCCTGACTAAGACAGGGACTATAAGAAGAGATTGGGAACAAGTTCAAGCTTAGAGTCAGGTCATAGTCAGACCAGGTAACTGACTATGGGGAGAGGGCCAAGTGCATGTCAGGTATAGTCTCAGCAAGGACATTCAAATGACTACTGTCAGGGTCTACTTATTTGCAGTGGGGCTGGGAGTCCAGGAGGAGCTAGAAGAACACAGGTTTCTGGGTAACATCTAATCAAACAGGAGCTAGGCCAAATGCCTGTTGAGAGATGAATGAAGCAGATGTGGAAACTGAAGCAAGAATCTTGTTGGCCTTGCTGGACCAAGCCATGGCTAGGCAACGTTAAGCCTTTTAGGGTGACTTGGTCATACATCCAGGCTGTGAGCAGCAGGACCTGTCCTCAGCCTCAGGGCTGGCATCACCAATGCTGTCAAGATACTGTCAGTAGGTCCAGGCAGTGCTAGGACTACTACAGGGATCCATGGTAGGTGAGAAGAGGCACAGATTATAATTCCTGCCTCCTCCCAAACCCCAGCAGCATAGAGCTTTCTTAGGACATCTTAATGATTCCATCTCCCAGAGGGAGCAAAAAGCCTGACAACCTGGTTGCAGGGCTTTAAAGTGTCCATAACTAACTACTTGTGTGCTGTGATGCCAGGGAAAGGCTAGAGGATACATACTTACATGCCAGCAACCTGACTGGAACCTTGTCTCCCTCCCCATCTGAAAGTCAGGGGTCAAGCCCCTGGAAATCTCACTTGGAATTTTTCATTCCACAAACCCTTGAAACCCTATTCTCTGTGATATGAGCACCTGCCATGTTCCAGATGAAACATCTGACATATGTGTTACCAACCACCATAGTAATTTCCTATCCCCTTCAAGGCACATATCCTAAAGACCTCCTATTGGGTCTTATTTCATAAAGTTTCTACCACCTGCTGATGGTACCACAGTCTGGGAGACACAGCATGCTGTAACACCATGTTATGTTTGCGTGAGTGCTAGAGTTGTTCTCTGTTAATGTTATGCACAAAGGCACCTAATCTGCCTTCCCAGCCCAAACCTGGACTGTCATGTGCCAGCTACTGAAGTTATAACTTGAGCTACCGCTAAGTGGCACTGCCTGCCAGCAGCAGGCACAGCTCTGTTCAGCAGTATGTGTGCACCTACTTCAAAATGTCATTGAATTTTTCCCATGTTGCTTTATCAAAAACTAGTGGGAACTTGGAGAAAGAGAAAGTGCTAATATTAGAGCTAAGCCAAACAACATTTTCATGTGTGCTGGCTACTTTTATGTCAACTTGATGCATGAAATCATTCTGGAAAGAAAGAACCTCAATTGAGAAAATGCCTCAGCTGGGCTGTGGTGCATTTTCTTGTGTGCAGACTGATATGGGAGAGTCCAGCTCACTGTAGGCAGTGACACTCATCGGCTGCTAGTCCTGGGTGCTATAAGAAAGTAGGGTGAGCAAGCCATGCATGGTGAGCAAGCCAGTAAGCAGTAACCCCTCTTCAACGCCCGCCCCCAACTTCTGCATCACTTCCTGTCTCCATATTCCTGCCGTGACTTCCCTGGATGGTGGACTACAAACTGAAATAAACCCTTCTCTCTCTCTCTCTAAGTTGCTTTTGGTCACAGTATTCTATCACAGCAATAGAAACCCTTAGTATACCTGCTTCCAGGAGGAAATTCAATTGCCAATCTTTGGGCTCAAATAGATGCTTCTTGTCCTAAATGGTTCTACTGGAGGCTTAATGGTTAAAAAGAAAAAGGAAAACAAAAGAAAAGAAAAGAGAAAACATTAAAGAAAACAGTCTGTAAAATTTAATAGTTGTAAAACACTTCTTAAAAAGATAGGCTCTTGGGCTGTAGAGATGGCTCAGTGGTTAAGAGCATTGACTGCTCTTACAGAGGTCCTGAGTTCAATTCCCAGCAACCACATGGTAGCTCACAACCATTTGTAATGGGATTCAATGCCCTCTTCTGGTGTGTCTGAAGACAGCTATAGTGTACTCATATACATAAAATAAATATCTCAAAAATAAAAAAAAGATCTTAGGTTGCTCATATAGCCCAGGGTGATCTCAGTCTATCTTCAGTAGCTGAAGATGACCTCGAACCTACAATCATCCTATCTCTACCTTCCAAGTACTGATATTTAAGGAGGCAAGGTCCACTATCCCTGATTTATGCAGTGTTGTGATCAAACCTAAGGCTTCATTCATGCTATCCAAACACTCTCTCAGCTGAGTTATATCTCCAGCCCTGAATATGAAATAGTTGATCTCTTAGATCAGGACTACTACCAGTGGAAGGGTGTTTTGTGCAAATTAGAAAAGGGGTTCTTTTTCCCCCTCCTCTATGTAAATATAACTCTGTACCAAGATACACAGGTGAGTTTCAGTCCCTGCTAAATCCATAACCAGATGCTGCTATACAGTGTACAATATGCCCAACAGTGCAGAGCTGCCCAGGATGAACATCCATTTATAATGCACAAGTCTCTTGTTCTAGTTTGTACAGTTAATTTTATACACGCTTATAAAAAACAGAAGGCTGCCTACAAACAATAATTATGGTTCAGTTTTTAAAAATTAGACTTGTCCCATATTCAAGACATTCCTGGGAACGTTGAGACTATAAAACCATGAAACTGTAATGGGCAAGGCTAAGATTCATGTTCTCCCTTGGCAATCCTCCTCATAGAGTATTTATTTCCTAGAAATCTGTGTCCTAGTTTTGTTGTTTGGTTTCTGTTGTTGTCATAAAGCACTGACCAAGAGCAACTCTGGAGGAAACTTACAGGTCATAGTTCATCATGAAGGAAAATCAGGTAAAGGATTCAAGCAGGGGCAGAGGCAAGAACTAATAGGAACTCTGCTTGATTCCATGGCTTATGTCCATGGCTTATCTTTCTCACACTTTCCAGGACCACTTTCCCAGATATGACACCACCCACAGCAGGCTGGCCACTCACAAATCAATCAACAATCAAGAAGCCCCTTTGGACATATGCCAATCTGATAGAAGCATTTCTTCAATTGGACATTCCTCATCCCATATGACTTTTTGTGTGTTGACAAACACATTGCAGCACATTTGTATCACGTCTTTTACAGAATTGTGGACTATCTGAGGACATAAGCTAAGGTTCAGGGCACACCACGAAGATGTGTGAGAGTGTGCTGTTAGGAAATGACAAGAATTACCCCAGTCCATGTTGCAGGAGAATGGATGTGCCTTCTCTGGGTGCATGGCCCTCTGTCTTCCTCTTGAGTTTTTGGATATAAATGGCACCTAGTGATTAATTTGTTTCCATTTCCCAAACTTGATGGGACAATCCACTGGGGCTGTAGTCCCAGGAGCTTACCAGGCACCAGCCTTAGTACAGAATCTGGTCTTGACAGGTTCATACTTGAGAACTGGTGGGTTCCAGCCCTCTCCTTGGTCCCTTTCTAGTTGAGCCTGGGGAAATGGGCCTAGCTTTGGTCATTGCTCAGTGGAAGGAAAAATCAGTTGTGGAGAACAGGGAGTAGAGCTCATGGAATAGGCTTGTTGTGGGAGGAGCAGCCCCTTTTTGGTGCAGCAGATAAATGGCCTCTTCTCAATCGTGGAACAGCTCTAGAGTACACTTAGGAATCTCACAGGGCCCATCTGAACATGCCACACAGAAGAGCTGCTGGCTGGTGTCCCTCAAAAAGGAGTGAATTATATGATCTTCTAATGTGGGCAGTCTGTAACCATGTTGGAAGGGAAATGATTGTCTCTAGTCCCTTCCTGGCTGCCTAGACATATTAGTTATGGCTGCTTTCTATCAGACCACCACTATAAGCTGAAGGTCTTTCTTCTTGAGATTGCTCAGCTCACTCCTTTTTCCTTCCATCTCAGAGAATTTGGAAAAATAACTTCCTTTGGTAAGCAAGTGAAAGTGTTGGCTCTTGTGGTAGAGGAAGTCTTTCGAAGGACAGAGAAAACTCCTGTGGTTTGTGATTAGCAGCTGTTTTAAGCAATGAATGAATACCGTTCAACTCCATGAAGCAGGGTGGTCTGGTCTGCCTTTCCTGACAGCTTTTTGGGCCTCCGTAGGTGAATATCAGTCCTTTTCAAGCTCTATGCTTTCTTCCTGTGTGTGGTCCTGGGGCCTATGCCTTCCACACACTCTAGAACTTGTTTGGAATGCATGGGCCTCTCAGGTGCCCACAGACCAGAACTTGCCTTCTGACTATGCCTAGTACTTCATTTAAACTTGAAAAGAGCAGCTCAGCAGTTTTGAAGGTTTGTGTGGGAAGTGGGAGGTAGAGGTGGGGGGCCAGCACCTATTAAATCTATTCTTTGGTAATTTCATATGTGAATACAATGTATCTAAAGTTTATTTTTTAAAGATTTTTTTCCTATTATTTTTAGCTGTGTGTGAGTGTATGTTTGCATGTTGATAAGAGCCTGTGAGTACAGATGCCTGCAGAGGCCAGATGTGTCAGATCCTCTGAAACTGAAGTTATAGACAATTGTGAGCCACCTGACATGCTAGGAACCAAACTCAGGTCCTCTAAGAAAGCAACAAGTGCTCCTAACTGCTGAGCCACGTTTCCTGTCCTATATCTGAATTTTGCCAACATAGTCTCTCCCTGAACTCACCAATTCAGCTAGACTTGCCAGCCAGCCATGGCTCTTTCTGACTCTGCATCCCCAATATTTGGAATTACAGGTGCACGTTTTTGTTTTTTGTTTTTTTTTTTTGTTTTTTTTTTGTTTGTTTTTTTTTTTTATGAGTGCTGGAAATAGGAACTCAGGTACTCATATTTGTATAGCAAACAATTTGCCACCAGAACCGCCTCCCTAGCCTCTGAGTAGAAGTTTTGTGATTTCATGGCAAGGTGCCCCAGTCCCCAGCCTGAATAGACTGAGTCTCATGTTCTATGCTAGGGCCCCTCACACAGGCTCAGTTCAGCCTTAGGCAGGGCAACTCTGAGCTATAATTTGAATTCGTATATTACAAGTGGGGGAAATCTGCTTGCCTCAGAAAAGCTAGACTTTTTAGCCACTGTCACCTTGTTCACTGGGGACAGAACTGGGTCCCCTTTCAGGCTGACCCAACTTCAGCCACTTTCCATGTAGCAGTATCCAAGGCAGAATCTGTAGAGAAACTGACATTTGAACTTTGCTGGAAGGTGAGCAGTTTGCTAGGCAGTTAGCAGAAGACAGATGTTCTTATACAAGAGCCAGAGAGGTTCCATTTAGGTAGAAGAAAACTGGGCAAGTCCACAGGATGGCCTGAGATTCAGTTATCTTTTATCACCTTCTGAGTCCCATTTGTTAAAGGCACACTCTAGCAAAGCCAGTGCTAGCCTGCCTTGAGCTTTTTCTGATGAGCCCAGGATATGAGCAGAACAATCAGGTTACCTAAATAGTCAGCAAGCTTATATGACATCTAATGACAGTGTGTTGCTTAGAGGAACTGAATACAGAGTGGGATGGGGTGCTCATCTGGAGAAAGAGGCTCCCGAGGACTGAATTGCCCTTTAACGTTTCAGCTGCCACTAGATACAACAGGGCAGGGTCACCCCAAACATCAAGGGACCTCCAAAGCCACCCATTTGGGGTTTTTGTTTGGGAGGGTGAACTGATACCAGGGGCTTTGGTAGTTGGTTGGCATTCTTCCTTTGTGGATCAGCCTAAGGTTCTGGAATCATCCATTAGGGGTCCTGCATCACCGGACAGGACATACATTAAATATTTTTAAGTGCACTGCATGAATTATTTTACTTAATTTTTGTCCCACATATGCAGTAAATTCTTTATCATGCCCATTTTAAAACAGGGCATTTGAGGCTTAGAGATTGCAATATAAGTTACTATGCAATATAACTAGAATGGCCAAGTATGGGTGAGCTCTCTTCCATCCATCTGTCTTCAAGCAGCCTTAGGAGTACTGCATACATTCCCAGGATTCCAGGCAAGGCATCATTCTACATGGAGTGTGCTTTTATCTGTGGAAGCTGGAAATAACATGTTCATACTCTCTCTGTTGCTTAAACCAGTCACCAGGTCCTTAGGGCACACAGTGGAGGCTTACAGCTGATCCATTTTCCCTAGAACTAGGTTAGTTGTGAGAGTGACAGCTGTGGACCTGGTGGGTCTACAATAGAGGTTACTAATAGAGGTCATTAAGAGTAAAAGACACCCAGTCAGGAGCTGGCAGCTTCCAAAGCCAGTAGGGGAGCCAGGGTACTGCTCCAGCTTGGGCTTAGAACTAGTTGATACCAGATGCAATCCCTGGGACCCAGGTGGTGCCCATTATGTGAAGAGCTAAAGCCAGCTTCAGTGGAGGGGTCTATGCCAGGCAGGAATGGCCAATCACTATGCTGGGACAGTGTATGTAAAGCCTTCTGTTTGTCCATCTTGCTTTCAGTCCAGGCTTGGAAGGACAGAAACAGCACAGATTGGAGAGCAAGGTCTATGCACAATCTACATGCTGTGCCACTGGCTTTGGTATTGGTGGGCTGTAATCCCTGCTGGCTAGATCCCGAGGAAGACTTTTCTGGTAACTGGTTATTCACCCAGACCCTTCCATATCTCAGTTCCTAGGTCTCCTTTCTGTTGTTTGCTTCTGTGTTCTGTCTCTAGATCCATTTTGCCTTTCCTCAATGACACTTGTGACTCAGCACCTCACACATGCTGGGCAAACTACACCCCCAGTCTATTTTTATAGGCTTTCTTTACCATCTTTCCCCAACTAACCTTAAGTTCCATGAATTCAAAACTTTGTTTGTCTTTTTCTCCATCCCATCTTCAACATAATGCCATGCAGATAATAGGTGTGAAATAAAAATTTCTGGGTTGGGCTGGAGATGTGGCTCAGAGGTTAAGAGCACTCAATTGCTCTTGTAGAGGACCTGGGTGTGGGCCCCAGCACCAATGCTGGGCACCTCACAATTTCCTGTGACTCCAGCTCCAGGAGATCCAGTGCCTTCTTCTGGCCTCCCTGTACACTTGCATTCCCTCCCCCAATACACACTTTTAAATAAAATATTTCAGAAATTGCTAGGTTGCCTGTACGTATAATCAGCACTTGGGAGGTAGAGACAAAAGAATCTTAAGTTCTAGGCAACTCTGGGCAACATAGCAAGACCCTGTCATAAAAAATAAGAAAAAAAAAATCAGTTGAGTATTTTGGGAGACAGGGGGTCTGGCATTGCTTCGGCTGGCCACAAAATTATGCTCCTCATGCTTTTGACTCCTGAGTTCTGGGATTTCAGGGATGCACTACAATACCAGGCAAGGTCAATTCTTAAAGACAGACATTGTTATTTTAATTACTTTTAAATTTTTATCTGTGTGTGTGTGTGTGTGTGTGTGTGTGTGTTTATGTGCCACATATATGTAGGTGCCCCTGGAGGCCAGAAGAGGACACTGGGACTCCTGGTGCTGGAGTTACAAATATTTGTGAGTCATCTGATGTAGGTGCAGGAAATAGAATTCTGGTCCTCTGGAAGAAAAACAAGCTCTCTTTACCACCGAGCTATCTGTAGGCTTAGATTGTTTTAAAATCTACTTATAATAAGGGATTTTGAATGCTTCAACTTCCCTTCTAGCCCACTGTCCAAAGATAGGGGAGAAAAGATGGTGAATAGGACAAGAGGATGTGGACCTGTTTAGAAGTAGTTCTTGGAAGTGACTCCAATCTCCATTTCTCAGGATACCAGCAGTCCAGGTCAGTAGTGTCAGTATAGCAAATACGAATGAGCAGCAGTGACATGAACCAGCAGAAACAGCCAGACCTCAACCAAATCAGCAGGAGTGACCAGGACCACCCAGGAAAAGGTCTTTGCCATGCCACTCTCAACAAAGCTAAGATCAGCAAAGACCAGAGACCAAAGATTCGCTGCAAAGCTAGCTATGCAGCCGCCCGCATAACTGTCTGTTGAGTTCTATTTATACTCTCTCCAAACACCACATGTCCTCCGTAGATCTTGCCTCAGCAAAGCACACGAGTCTGCATCACATGACATAGCCAGAAACTTCCACTTTAGCTATCTTTCCAATTCCTGTTTTCACTATTTCAATAAAACAGGAAAGTAAGGTTTAGAAACACTGATGCTCATGTTTGAACGGCCAGCGACTTCAACATATTCTCCTCATGTCCAACTCCATGAGGACCACTCTTTCAGAACGAGGCAGCTGACCCCTGTGGTGAGAGGAAGCCCTTGCGTAGTGCACAAGCCTCTTTAGAAAAGGCAATAATGTCCCACACACCATTTCCTCTCCACACACCTTTAATAGTAATTACATAAGAAATCTCAAGGCATTATTTTTTTTTTTTTGGGGGGGGAGAAAGTCTTCAGGCTCACAATCAGACTTTCATGGTAACATTTAGCTGAAAGAGGCAGAAAACCAGAAAAGAAAGTTATATAAATGAAACAGAGACCCAGAGACCCAAAGAGCATCTCAGGACTAGAAAGGCGATTAATTCCACTATTGTCAGGAACCTGGCTCTCATAAGTTTATGTTACAGTCTAAGATGCTACAGTTCCAGTTGTCACTTTTACCTTCTAACCATTAGAAAGAGGGAAGACTTCACCACTGTAAGGACCACCTCCTAGAAGTTAAATGCATTCTCTTTCTACTAGAAGACTTAATGAAGAAAAGGGGTAGGGGAGGAAGCAATAATTTTGTTCCATCCCTGTATTTGAAGCCACTTATGACACCCATGGCTCACTGCCCATGACAAAGCCTGGATCAGAAGATCAAGGAGGGTTTCCTTTAAATACAGGCTATAACATAGGACTTACCTGTGATGGGGGTCTTGGGCTGATAACAGAAAGTTACACTGTGTATGCCTCCTGGGAGAGGGGGAGTTTATTTTCCTCCCCAAAGTGTGTGCATAAGATGCTGTATCCCTCATTGCATTGATGCCCAGTAAAGGGGAAAGTTGGTAGAGAATTCCTGGTAGTAGTTGTTGGGGGTACTTCTGGGGGACTCTCACTGTAGGCTGATCAGATAGGACTCCAGCTCTGGATGGTCCAATCTCTTATTGCCCCATTAAGCAGGGGGAATAGGGCTGGAAAGAAACTTAGGGAGCAGATTATATAATGTCCCATTAAGCAGGCAGGACCTGAAGCCCAGTTATATGAGCCTACTGTGTAATCAGGTGCATAAAGGTGCCTTCAGGGAAAAGGGCCCCTAGTTCTGGACAGCTGTGTCTATAACTCGGGTTACTTTTTAATACATTTTTATTAGATATTTTCTTCATTTACATTTCAAATGTTATCCCCAAATCCTCTATACCCTACTCCCACCCTGTTCCCCAACTCACCCACTCCTGCTTCCTGGCCCTGGCATTCCCCTGTATTGGGGCATATGATCTTCTCAAGACCATCAATGGCCCTTCCTCCCATTGATGGCTGACTAGGCCATCCTCTGCTACATATGCAACTAGAGACACAGTTCTGTGGGGGTACTGGTTAGTTCATATTGTTGATCCTCCTATAGGGCTGCCGACCCCTTTAGCTCCTTGGGTACTTTCTCTAGCTCCTTCTTTAGGGGCCCTGTGTTCCATCCAATAGATGACTGTGAGCATCCACTTCTGTATTTGCCAGGCACTGGCATAGCCTCACAAGAGAGAGCTATATCAGGGTCCTATCAGCAAAATCTTGCTGGCATATGCAATAGTGTCTGGTTTGGTGGTATAACTCAGGTTATACTTGCCAGCTAAGCTCTGGGAAGGTGGGAGAGTGGAATCAGGATGCTCAAACAGGAATTCCCTACTTGGGTCCATGCAAATGTATGTCTGCATCTAACAAACCATCAGCATCTGAAAAGCAAGGCAAGCAGCCGCTCAAGCCCTGCTCCAGGGCATACCACAGCCACACTGAAATAAAACCCCTATCCATATCTTCTCAGAGAAGAGGAAGGTGACTCCCTCCCCCATAGGTCTGGTTAGGTGAGTCCTCACCAAACATGTTACCACCACCAAGGGCTAGGGACTTCTGGTGAGGGCAGAGACCTGGGTAAGAAGGCTTTAGAATAAACAAGGTAGGGATGGCAGTGCAAAAAGCTGTCAACAACCACAAGGGAGACACAAGAGATAGCCACTTATTTAAGGACTGGATATGGAACAAAGTTTGCACTAAAAGAGTCCTTGTGCCTGCCTGAGAAAGACCTCCATAGGACAAAACTGGTTCTTTCTTCCTATTACTCTGGGCAGGTGGCCCTTCAGGCTTGGTGGGGGTCTCCCTGAAGGGAAGGGAACTTCTTTGATTTTCAGATTTCCAAACCCATTCATGTAATTCAGATTTTGAGGTGTGGTGATGCAAACAGAGACCTTTCCCTAAAAAAAAAAAAGTGTAAGAACTTGACAGTTCACACTGAGGCTCAACTTTCTTAACACACACACACACACACACATACACACACACAGAGAGAGAGAGAGAGAGAGAGAGAGAGAGAGAGAGAGAGAGAGAGAGAGAACCATTTTACATACTTTATAGTAAGCATAGATCCAGACATATGAAATAACTTGCTCAAAGTCTGAAGGTAGCACATGATGGAAACAGGTCCTGCATCTGCCCTGCAGTGATTTAGATACACATTGCAAAGGGAGGTAGCCACACAGGGCAATGAGTGCCAGGTGACAAGTAGATGTGTACCATACTCACGAGGGAGGCAGATGATACATACACATTCCAGTTGCTGGGATGGGACCATTTAGAGTGGCTAACAAGCTCAGCTAGAAGCAGCTCAGAGAAGAAGGCAGTTTGATAGTGTGGGACAGAGGCCAAAGACCACATGGGCCTGCCTAAATGGAACTTGGACACAGCAATTGCCTTGATTCCCTGTGGCTGGACATCAGGATTGTTATTACCAAGGGCTAAGACAAGGAAATGGAGCTGGGGACAAGGTTTGCCTTGAAATGAATACTAAATACACAGCAATAGGTTTCAGTGTCAACCTACTTAAAGATGATAGCTCAATGAAAACTTAAATAGATGGGTTGGGGATATGACTCCGCAGGTAGAGAACTTACCTAGTGTTCATGAAGCCCTGGGTGTGATTGTAAATGCTTCACATGGTTTTATATGTGATTACAAACATGCACACAAACTACATGGTGGTTTATGTCTAGAGTCCCAGCACTTGAGAAGTAGAGGTAGGTAGATCAACATTCAAGGCCAGCCTGGGTCTCAAAAGATCCTAGCTGGAAAGAAGGAAGGAAGGAAGGAAGGAAGGAAGGAAGGAAGGAAGGAAGGAAGGAAGGAAGAAAGGAAGGAAGGAAGAGAAAGAAGGAAAACCAAAATAGAAAAAAATACCTTTTACAGTTCTCCTGTACAGGTACTCAGGGACACATGTCCTTTCTTTGCCTTATCTCTAATAACTTTCAGGAGGCTCAGATGCATGTTGTCAGCAGAATTGGAACTAGAAGTTTCAAAATAAGTGATGGTCCGCAGTCTAGAACTGCATCAGGGGAGAGGAATAGGGGTTATAGAATGGAATAAAAATAGTTAAGTTCAAGAAATGGATAAAATAAAAATAGAGAGAGATTCAAGAGAAAAGGAAAATGGATTTTTGGAGCTCTCCCAGGGACCGAGAGAGACGGGGGTGGGGGGCGAGGGGGGGGCTATGCCCTGTTAGCTCTCTGGACCTCTGCAGGAGAGGTTCTCTGCTGTCTTTGTGTTGTCTGTCCATGTGTTGGTCTGTCTACGTGTCAATTCATGTTTCCTGTTTCCTTGTCTGAATGACTGATTGTTTTATGTTCATGTTGAAAAAGGAAAAATGGTTAAAATTTTTGTCTGCTGGCTTTCAATCTCTTGATTTAGTCAGTTGCCCCACGCTTTAGCCAGGGGCCAAGAAAGGCAGGAGAGGCACTGCTGGAAAACTGTTTTAAAAGGAGTCTGCAGCTTCTTAGTTCTAGGCTAGGAAGCTGAGAGTTGTTTTTTTCCTAGAAAGTAGGCTTATAGAGATAAGATTTATTTATTTTATTATTATTTTTGTTTTGTTTTGTTTTTTTGAGACAGGGTTTCTCTGTGTAGTCCTGGCTGTCCTGGAACTCACTCTGTAGACCAGGCTGGTCTTGAACTCAGAAATCCGCCTGCCTCTGCCTCCCAAGTGCTGGGATTAAAGGCGTGCACCACCATGCCCGGCGAGATAAGATTTAAAATTAGGTCTCTTTAGTGAAGCATTAAAATTTGCACTGTCATGCATTCGTGAATTGGCAGCCAAGCTTCGTGGCATGATAGCAATGTTCTTAATATTGATTTTAAAGATGATAAATTGTTTTTAAATTGGGTTTTGCTTTCCTAAGGTTGTAGATATATTCTATATTGCAAAAGAAACTAAAAAAATTCCTAGAATCGGTCCTCATTGCAGGAGGGCCAAGATGCCCAGATTAAAAAATATTTGCTTTTGAGTTGATGGGAGGCTCATGTGGCTTTCTTTTGTTTTACAAACCAACTAAGGAAGCTCTCAGACCTCACACCCCCCACCCCCTACGTGCCCTCCCTGACTCCAGGGGGATTCCCTCCTAGCTAAACTGTTTCAGATACACCCAGGTGTTAATCATTATAACGTGCTATAGAATTTATAAAAGCCTTCCAAGCTGGTTTGCCTACTTCATAGAAAATTATTATAGATTTAAAGGTCTGTTCCTTCCTTTGCATCCTGATAATTGTAAAAGGCTTCTGGTGAGCTTGTAATCACTAGAAAATCTAGGTATGGCGAATAGCCTTACATTATGTAAGAAATTTTTATTGTCTTTGCTTCAATAATAAAAAGCTAAGAGTTTGAATCTTTCAGTGTATACTGTTTCCTAAGTGGAAAGTATTTTGTTAGCTAGTGCCTCTAAAGAGCAGTTTATTTCAAATTTTTGCGCTCACACCATGAGCTTTAAGGTTCTGGGGAGTAACTGTTGCCCTGAAAAAAGTATTCAGAGGCAATATTTAGGGTTTTAGTTATACTTGAAAATTGTGGTACAGAAAATCTAAGAAAGAAAAATTGATTTGCTTCAGAATTTTATTTTCAAAAGCATCTAGGAGATTTTATTTGGCTAAGACCTCACCTAAAGTCTTAAAATGACTCAAACCTTTGTTGGGTGTTATCTGAAGAGACACAAATTAATTGGTAAAGTACAAAAGACTTTGCAGAAAATAAAGAAAGCTTTTATAATTGTTATCAATTATAATCTATGGTAATTGAATACTAGCTACTTATTTTAGTTATGGTTATTAAATGTGCCCACAGTATTTTTTTACACAGAAAACATTAAGGTAAAATCATCCTTCTTTACCTCAAAGTAAAGTTTGAACATCCTATTAAGGCTGTGGTGCTAATTAAGAATTGTAGAGTAAATTCTTATATTTTAGAAAAATTGTAACAAATATTGTGTTTTAAAAACTGGACAGAGTGTCTGTTCCTTATTCCATACAGCAATTAAATTGGTTATTACAGAATATTAATATTTGGCTTATTACATGCCATCATTTTAAAATAAAGTTAATAATAATTTTCCTAAAGATAAGTTAAAAATTATTTTGTGCATGCCCTTTCACCTTCAATAAATTTATGCATGCATACATTCCATCTACTGTATTTAAAAACAGCCCTTCTATGGGAAAAAGGTATATATGAATTGGATCACATGTTTATTCATTTAAGTTTCCTCCTGCTTCGGCACAGATAATTAAATCGTGTGCTGTAAATGATGTTTTAAAGTGTTAAATAATCAAGCTTTAATTTGTATATTAATAGTCAATATATATCTCAGAGCTTACAATTGCTAAAATTATTTGACCCTCAGATCCTATTCTCAAATTTGCAATTGTTTAAGCACATACAATTCATAAAAATAAAGGCTGTTATTTTAAGAAGACTGTCTTTGGATATTTAAGAATTTGCTCTAGATTGCCTGGACAAACTTCTTAAAGCAATGCCGTGCTAGATTTATATTCCCAGGCGGATTATCGACCTTATACAAGAATAATTAGCCATATAATCTCATTCTTTACATCTTCAAAATAGTAATGGCTTGAGATAATGTTTTGATATTTTTACAGAATGTGCATGTCAAATTGTAAAAATTTGTTCTTAGTGTCCTCAGCTTCTACCTGCTTCCACAAAATGGTACCAATCCTTGAGGACTTATACTTAATCAATTACTGCAATTGGATATTCTTATATCTGATTAATAGATAAATAAAATATGCACATATGACTTAAAACTTTACAAGCTTTCTAGTTACTTACAACTACACTTCAAGAGAAACAACTAAAAGTGTCATTGCCTATGTTAAAAAAATTTTTTATGTGTTTGGTGTTCCAAATCAGATTTATACAGATATTGGAACTAGCTATAACAGTCAAGTATTTGAAATGTTCTGTCAATAATTTAATGTTACCCATGTTACTGAGAATTGTTATAATTCTCAAAGACAAAGAATTGTTGAACGTGCTCATTGCACTATAAAAAATTGGCTTTCAAAAACAAAACAGGGGCGATTTACCCCCAAAGACCACCAAAAACACACCTTGTTTTTTGTCTTATTCTGGAAAATAGGGAGGTTTAGGTTCTCTTCACAGAACGCTGCAGAAGCTGACAACTGCCAGAACGATTCCTGTGACAAGCTGACATGTGAATTGGCTAAATGCCCTGACTGTGGTAACAAGAAAACTGATTTGGGTATATACTTTTAACTTGTCCCAGATTGGAAAGGCTAAGCTGCCTTGTTTTAAGCTTTTTAACCTTGAGACGGAGAACATTAGAGACTATAGAAATTGACTTTAAGAAACTAGTCATAAGAAGGAGTTATAATGATTTTTCTCTTTCCTTCAGTGTGACCAGTTATTCTAACTCAATCTTGGACTGGTCTAGTAATGATTCCAATATTAGAGATTTCCTATTAAAGATTGCTAAAAATCCTTGCTGACTAACAGAGTTAACTTGAAGCTTGGTCTATTTTACATAAGAAACAGCCTTTCTGCTGATTCTCCAAGTCACCTCCCCCACACCGGAGGCGGAAGCCTAAGCTTGGTCGTTGCTAATTTGAAACTGAATAAGAGTTCCTGGTTCTCCCAAAGGAAGTTTTTTTCCTATTGTGTTTCAACTGTATTCGGCTTTGTTTTTCAAGCAGGTCAGTCTTTCCCTACAGCCTGGTTCCAGCAGGCATGCAAGCGCAGCTGGCAAGATTCCTCCTTTATGAAGATGTACATGAATGTCTATTTGTGGCTGAAGGTCAGACAGCCTATGACGGGCAACCAGATCTCGGAACTATATCATTCTAAGACAAGGGTATATGCCAAGAGGCCATGGCTTGTTAATATTACACCACAGAGCCATGTTTGTGAGAAATATTCACAAACAAGCTGCATGTATTTCCCAATGATGGAAATGAATAGTTCAGGAATTATCCTAAGACATGGCGCGGCCGCCAGCCACCATAACTCCCAGGCAGGACTATGGAGCATAAATAAATTTTATGTCGCAGTCCCACTTTGCAACGCGCCTCCCTGCCTCCATCGACCAGCAAGAAAGTCATGCCACCACCGGGATCTTCTCAGTCAGCTTTATTCAGGAGCACCTTGATAGTAGATTCCCAGGACCCAGGACAGCAGCAGAGCTGCTGTTTTTATACTCTCCCAGGGAAGGGGGGGGTGTCGTAGTGGATGCGGATTGGTGCACCAAGCCACACCCATTAGCATATTACCCATTCATTGGTGTCACAAGCCACACCTCATTAGCATATTGCCCATTCGGGAGGGGTTATTACTTGAGGAGGGCCTAAAGAGGGAGCCCGGGTTTTCCGGAGCAACTGCCATTCCTGAGCAACTGCCATTCCTGAGCAACTGCCATTCCTGAGCAACTGCCATTCCTGAGCAACTGCCATTCCAGAGCAACTGCCATTCTGGAGCAACTGCCACTCCCTACACCACTTAATTTTATTATATAAGTAGGGAGGAAATGTAGCCCCCTTCCTGGCCTGCTCCGGGCTGAGAGCAGACCTGCCACAGGAAGCCACCTATGGTGTGACTCTCCAGCTAAGGCTGGCTTACCTTGTGCTAACTGCATCTGCGCTTCTCTGGAATCCTACAACCTGTCTGTCGTGCCTCACCCACATCCTGCTTCCTGCTGAGACAGCCTTGGGACAATACACAGTGCCTGGGACTTCAAGCTGCATCCTGGCGTCTGCCAACTGAACCCAGGCGCCTGCGCAGAACTGACTGTGGGCTGGGCCTACCCTCTTATAACCCCAAAAGATTCCTAAGTAAAGTTAGAGATGCTTTGAATGGAGAGAGTCTATCTTGGCATCCATTTTTCTCCCATTTGGTCTTGTTACAGCCCCAGTTCACCTTCTGGGAAACCCAGTCCGTTTTGTGGGTGGAGCGCGGGCGGTGTACCCCACCAGCAACCCACAATTCTCATGTGGAGGATGGATGGACATGTGGGATGCGCAAGAGGAGCACTATGTTGAACTCTACCTCCGTGGCCTCAGCTGATTCTTTTTTTATGCCACAGTGAGTGGTTGGTTACTCCTGGTTGCTTAGGCTTTATCCAGAGTCTGGATCTTTCCACCTGTTTTGTGGCTCTCCCTTTTTGTAACTCCTTGGAGTCTTCTGTAGTCATCCTTAAGTGGGATACTCTCATGGCAGTGGTTCTCTGGAGGCTTAGAGTTTTCCATACCTACTTTATTTAGGATTTTTGAATGATTCAACCTCTCTTCTAGCCCACTGACAACAGGTAGGGAAAAAAAGAAGGTTTATAGGAAAAGGGGATTTGTGGATCTGTTTAGAAGTTGTTCTTTGGGGCAATTCTACTCTTCGTTGTTAGGATATCAGCAGTCCAGTCTAATAGCAAACACCAAATACGAATCAGTAGCAGAGGCCAACCTTGTCTACAGATCGAGTTCCAGGACAACCAGGACTACATGGAGAAACCCTGTGTATCAGTCAGGGTTCTCTAGAATCACAGAACTTATGGAATATATAATTTATTTTAATGATTTACAGGCTGTAGTCCATCTAATCTAACAATGGCTAGCTGTGAACAGAAAGTCCAAGAATCTAGTAGTTGCTCAATCTCACAAGAATGGGTGTCTCAGCTGGTCTTCTGTATATGCTGGAATCCCAAAGTAGGCTTCAATGCCAGTGAAGGAATGGGCTTGTCAGCAAGGCAATCAGGCAAAGAGCAAACTCTTCCTTCTTCCATGTCCTCACATAGGCTTTTAGCAGAAGGTGTGGCCCAGACTCAAGATCTGGATCAGAGATGTGTCTTCCTATCTCAAAGGTTCAGACTAGAAGTGTGCCCTTGATATCTGAATTGTAGTACATTCCAGATATAGTCAAGTTGACAACCAAAAGTAGCCATCACACCCTATCTCAAAAAACAAAACAAAAAAGAATGGGCAAAACTAAGTGATGATTCTTTGTGTAATGCCATATTCTATCTCCAAGAGTCTCTTTGCTTTAGAATTTGATGGATGAGAATACAGAGAGAATCAGAGGGGCTAAGGCACTTGCTCCAAGTCATACAGCCATTGAGAGCAGAGACAGGGACTCAAACTCAGGTCTCCCACTTTGCAGGCCAGGCAACTCTCATCTTCAACTCCAAGAGAAAGCAGTAGAAACCCTAGATACCAAAAACAGCTTATCCTTTCTGTGATCTTAATTAGTGTAATATGAAATACACCACCATTCTAATTTAATTATAATTAGGTAACTAGAAGGTTGATTATGTTGTAAATTTAGATTAAGGAGCTGTTGTTTTCAATTAGGCTTTATAGGAAACTTCTTTGACAGTTTTCTTGGCCTCTGAGAAAGTTCCACATTTCATTTTGTCCAAAGGTCTGGGATGTTGGTAACTAATGTTCTTGGGCACCCTCAACCTAGTGCAGACTTGGATCTGGTATATCTCATTGGTAGCAAAGGCTTTCTCAGTAATGAACACCCAAAGAGAAGTAGCTCAGACCCCAAAGGGGCTTAAATATCATGCAGTGAGAAGCTCAGAGGTAAGTCAAGGCTGGCTGGTACACTTTTGAAACATCTGTGACTCAAGCACACTCCATCTTTTTGTGCAGCAAATTTATCAAGTGCTGACTTCCAGCCTCAGGCTTGACCCTATTGGGTTGTTAGATGGTTGGTTCTGGCCCAAGCTTTTCCCTCAGAGGGAAACATTCCTGTCACATGTCTCATCATGTGTATTTTGCTTCCATAGACCCCTCTAAACTCTTTGGCCAGAATTGCAGTGCCAATTTGTTTTTGAATCAACCCTCAGCAACATTTATCCTGTAGTTTTGGAGACCATAGTTTTCTGAAACCTGTGCAGATGGTAGAGACTAGAAGTGGAAAGACTGAAAATTGAGGAAGAGAAGGGAAAAGAGCCTTTCACCCTGGATCTGGTTGAAGCATCTCACCAGCTGAGACAGGTCAAGGGGACTGGGATGTACTTGCATTCCAATTTCTCTTACCTGAATCCCAAGGGGGGGGGGTCCTTCCATCAGTTTAGTCTCAGTAACTCGAGGCTTCCTGTGAAAATTAAATAATATACCACACAGAACATGTTTAGCAGAATGTCTGACATGGAGTTAGCAAGCGATGGTGGTTTGCTTTTGGTGGTTTATGATTGCTGTTATGATTATCCATAGTGTTCTATCTAGAGAAGCTGCCATGTCCAGCCAACTTACACCTGACTCCCTCTCTGTGTTTTTAGAGTAATTGAGTCCAGAGGACAGGCAGTTCCCACTGGATGACAAAGCCATCGGTTTTGTCCTATGTGGTATGCCCAGTTCACAGTAGGTAGACAGTGACAATTGTAACAGGGCACCAGACTTTAGTAAGGCCTTAGAACAAATGACTTGATGGAAATACCATTCAGGCCATAAAATTCAGCATGTAGACAGTACCACCTGCCAAAATGAAAATAAGGACCCTAACCCATCAAAGTTCATAGTTCTGGGAAAGTCTCTAAATGTACTAACCTTGCTTTTTTGGCTTCTTACTTCCGGCTAACTGTTCTTGGTATCTGAACTATGTTAACACAGGACTTGGTTTTTGTATATAAAAGCTCACCTTGAGAAAGGCTCAGGGCTACACTGGGATCCTGAACACCCAGGGTAGTCATCAGCTGGGTAATAAAGCTGACTGGTTTAAGACTGGTTTAAATTCACAACCAAAGAGTCTTCTCTAGTGAATATTCCACAACAACTATTAGTCACTTTCTTAACTTAAAATCACGCAGCCACCTTCATAACATCTCCATTCTCTTTCCAGTCAACCCTCAGGGTTGTTACAGCTGTCCTGGTGGAGGCATGGTACACCAGGAAAAAGGTCACCATTTGGAGGCTCTGTATGTAGACTTCTTTACAACATAGGTTCCACAAAATTTTAGTCAGATGAAGGACACAAGTTGAATAATGAAACCACATGATCTTAGGAGGCTGGACTATCCTCAGAAAGCTAAGGATGTCACAAAATCTACAATTAAAAAGTCCCTTCAGATATTCAGTGGCAGTGTTTTGTTGCTCCTCTCCTCCCCTCTTTCTGAGACAGAGTTTCTTGTAGTCCAGGCTAATCTGGAACTCATTATGTAACCCAAGATGGACTCCAACTCCTTTAAATCCTCCTGTCCCATAACCAGGAATGCTGGGATTACAAGTGTCACCATGCCTCGCAATATGAATTTAATTTTTTCCTACAAAATTATTACTACAACCAGCTGAAATTCAGGGAATGAGTGACAGAGACTAAAACTCCAAGATCTAATGATCTACCTGTGTAGATGGGTTATCTTTATAGTTTCTTTCTTTTCTTTTTTTTTTTTTTTTTTTTTTTTTCCCTCAAGACCAAGTTTCTCTGTTGTAGCTCTGGCTGTTCAGGAATTGCTTTATAGACCAGGCTGATCTTAAAATTAGAGATCCACCTGTTTCTGCCTACTAAGTAATGGAATTAAAGGCATGCACTACCATACCCAGCTTCTTTACATTTTTTAAAAAGAAAATCACTAGTATTAGGTGTGGTGGTGCATGCCTTTAATTCCAGCACTTGGTATGGAGGCAGAGTTGGATTGCTGTGTGTTTTAGGCCAGCCTGTTCTACATAATTCCAGGGCTACATATTGTGAGAGACAATTGCTAGTATAAATTCATCCAGTTTTCTATTTTCTACTTATTTTTCTAATACTATGAGGAGTACATCTGGAGAGATGGCTAGGCAGTTAAAAACATAGCTCTTACAGAGGGCTAGAGTTTTGACCTCATCATCCACATCAGGCAGATCATAACTGTCTAACTACCACTCCAGGGGATCCATCAGACACGTTCTTCTGAACTCTGCATGCACCTTCGAATACCTCTCTCTCTCTCTCTCTCTCTCTCTCTCTCTCTCACACACACACACACACACACACACACACACACACACACACACACAGAGGCATACCCACATATACATAAATAGAAATAAGAGAACAAGGAGAGGAAACATGGAATTTTCATGTACATGTACAAGTGGAAGATACTAGTATATAAGAGGGATGCTGCCAATGCTGACCTGCAGGCTGGCAGGGACAATACAGCACTGAAGTTGGAAACATCTGGGGTTAGAGTACAGGAGGCAATTTCAGGTAGTATGTATGAATGCACTGATTGTGTCTGAAATAAACAGAAACTGGGATTCATTTGTACTGACCTCCTCTTACATATGACAAGATAGAAACAATTCCTCCCAGATCATCAGCCACGTCCATAAAAGTAATTCCAGTCTCTATCCAGGGCTAATCCCTGGAGTGTTGGTGCCAAGCTCATGAAGCATCTTGGTCCAAACACCTGGGGTGCTGATGAGAATTGCCTGGATTGACCAGCCATGAAAAGTCAGGTGTCTTGTGCTCAGTGGTGCCAATCATGGATACTGTGGCACCTGCTGTACTGGCTGATGGCAGAAGACCAATCTTGCATTTCAACTCCATCAGATCGGACCTAGCAAGCCACAGCTGAGCTGCATTTGGTCTTGGTACCCCTCCTCCACTGACATGCCACCGGGAATAGTCATTGTTGCATGGCTCTGGCATGTCATCATCCTGAAAACACTTTTCATTTGTCTTCTTCAAACTTCCCTGTGATGCTCTGATGTAGGTTTGCATTCTTTTTCTCTTGCATGCTCTGATCCCTTCATGGTGTCTTTTAGAACTCTGGCTCCATATGGGTCAGCCTATCTTTTTATTTAAAAAATATTTATTTATTTTAGTTTATGTCTATGAGTGTCATGTTTGCATGTATAGTTGTGCAGCCTGTGTGTATAGTTTGTGCAGAGGCTAGAAGAGAGTGTCAGATCCCCTGGAGCCGGTTATAGATGTGAGTTGCCATGTAGGTGCTCTGTAAGATTAGCAAGTGCTCTTAACTGCTTACTGACTTATCTCCCCAGCCCTCCCTCTGATTTTTACGCACTTGTTTTTTGTTTGTTTGTTTGTTTGTTTGTTTAATCACTTATTCCAGGTCCCTGTCTGACCCTGAACTTAACAGTCCTTTGAGCATTGGCTTTATGGTTACCTCCTAAAGGCATGCTCTATCTGGGAGCAGGGAAGATGTGATGGGGCCCCCTGGCTGCTATTTCACTTTCTTTGTTCCTTTCCTAAAGCTTAAACTACAGGGGCATTTTACCTCCTCAGAGTGACATCTCCTGGTCTTGAGTTCATGCACCCCTCTCTTCTTTCCTGGATCACCTTTATCTCTGCACTCTCATCATTCTCTTGAGGGACTTTCAGCACCCACAGGCATAGCCCTTTTCTTTCTCTGGTCCATTCCTGGGCCTCTTTCTAATAAGAGCTGAAACAATCAGAATGGGGCTCATCTATGTGGCTAAGTATTTAGATGTTAAACATTCAGTCAAACTGTTAAATAACACAAGTCCCATTTTCCTCCCTTGATAAGTAGATTTTTATGACAAAATTAAAACAAGGGTAAAATATGTGATAAGGTATATGACTAGCTATAACTGGGTGCTTTTTTTGGTAGGCCAAGTAAGTAAGAGTCATACAAATTTACTTCACAAAGGTTAATGTTCTTTCATTAAGTAAATTACTAATTATGTTTAAATCAAGACTTTATTGAGACTAATGATAAATTAGGCATCTTATCTGGGGACACTGATTTTTTGGATGATTTTTATTAATTTCAAAATGGAGAAACTTTTATTTTTCTGACATCAGAGAAAACGGACTTGTGACTTTTTTAAAGCAATGTTTAGATCAGATATGAATCATAGATTTAACATAATTTTTTGAAATGCAGTACAAACATTTTTAAGTTACCCTAATTTATAGTTTTCAATTTTGGTTTTGTTAATCATTAAGGGTTAAAACATTTTTCTGTCTATAAAAATAGTAAGTGCTTTGTGGGGGTCTTTGCAAGCTTCAATGGCAGGCAGAGAAATGAACCTGGAAAAGATGAGAATATAAACTCAGTTCAGGCCGACTTAGTCAGTCTGGATCAAACTTCTTACAAGTCTGATGCTAGGCAGTTCATTATAAGCATATTTAAACAATATAACTTGGGTTTCCAGGCAACAATCACTCCAATTCCAGGTACACAATGCAGCTTAAGGCATGACTATATAGAGACTCCTTCACAAAGTACATGTACCCATGAAAATGGGTTCTATAGCTAAGGCCTATGATCTGGTGTGGTTCCTGATTGAGATAGTATAGAGGTAAGCAGGCTATAAACTTCATGTGACATGCCCTGTAGGCTTAGATTTTTAAAAAATTTACTTTGTTGTTGTTGTTGTTGTTGTTGTTTTTCAAGACAGGGTTTCTCTGTGTAGCCCTGGCTGTCCTGGAACTCACTTTGTAGACCAGGCTAGCCTGGAACTCAGAAATCCGCCTGCCTCTGCCTCCTGAATGCTGGGATTAAAGGCATGTGCCACCACACCCGGCTAAAAAGTTACTTTTAATGAGGGTTCTCCAATGATTTGAGCCCCTGCCTCCTTGTATCACTGTTCAAATGTAGGAGAAAAAAATTGGTAAATAGGACAAATGGATATGGACCTTTTTAGAAGTAGTTCTTTGGGGGCAATTCCAATCAGGACACCAACAGTCTGTAGGGAGCCATTCAACCGCTCCTTAAAGACGGCACCGACTGCCTCAGCTGTACTGGCATAAACAACTCTTAATTGGCATTAGGCAGTGTCAGCTGTTGTTTGATCTTGTGCCCGAGACCACCTGGTGTATGAGCGAGAGCCACAGGGCAGCTCGGTGATTGGCCAGGACAGGGTTTAAGTAGCTGCTCCCGGGGAGGTGCGGGGCCATTCCACTATTTTGCTACTTTACATTTTCCTGAGTAAACCGTCCGGAGAAGAAACCTGGTTGTCCTGAGTCTTATTCCCTGCTGGGTGGGGACGACGCGCGACAGCAGTCCAGTTCAGTAGTGTCTGGATAGCAAAAAGTAATCAGCAGTGGTGGCACCTTCCAGCAGAAACCGCCAGGCTCTGCTGGATCATCATGAGTCAGTGGGATGCACCAGGACCAGCCAGAATGACAAGTTAAGTGAAGACCAGCAAAGGCAAAGATTAAGGTCCAGAACAACAAACCATTGCAAGGCTAGCTGTCAGTTGAGTCCTATTTATACTTCTTTCTCCAAACATCATATATCCTGTCTTGCCACAACAAAACAACCCATGAGAATGCCTTAGCAAAATAGCATGTGATTTTACATCACATGGCATATCCAGAAAATTCTACTTCAATGCTCCCTAAGGATGGTTTCTATTAACTGGAAGCTGAAGATAAAGGTCTAGGGAGGGAAGATAAAATCTGGGATAATCATTCTGGGGGAATTGAGTGAGGTCTGGCTCTACAAATAGCCAAAGGTCCTCAGGTTGTGAAAAACACCTATTCCCAGCTTTCTGCGAGGAATGCAGGCATTTTTTTCCTTTATTGAGGAGACATGTATGATTAACATTCCTGGTTTCCCTAGTGCTCTGTGGGTGACTGGACCTTTGTGTCTCAACAATGCTTGTTGTAGAGACAAAACAACATCAACATCAACAACAACAAACCCACAAGAGCAAAAATTAAAGAATCCAGTCACCCCTCCTGCCCAGACAAACTACAATGGTGTAGTCGCTATTCCTGGTTGTCAATTTGACTATACCTGGAATGAACTACAATCCAGAATTGGAAGGTTCACCTGTGATCCTAATCTGGAGGCTGGGAGATACAAGTTTCTGACCTGGATCTTGGCATGAAGATCTTGAGGCAAAGTGGCTATGAATTCCAGAAGATTAAGACAGGGAGATCTCTGAATTCATCTTGAACAAAGCAAGTCCCAGATCCAGTCATGGTAGCACACACTTTTAATCTGGGCCACATCTTCTGCTGGAGACCTACATAAGGACATTGGAAAAAGGAAGATTTGCTCTCTCTTCTTCGCCTGCTTGCCTCATGGGACTGAGCAACTGCTAGATCCTTGGACTTCCATTCACAGCCGCTGCTGACCACTGTTGAGGAGTTGGACTACAGACTGTAAGTCATCAACAAATTCCCTTACTATATAGAGACTACCCATAAGTTCGGTGACTCTAGAGAACTCTGACTAACACACATGGATATTTTAAATTGGTGTTCTCTCTAAGCATACAAATTTAAACATATATTTTATAGGTATATTTGTACTGCTTTAATAAAATTCACATCTTACTAGGAAACAGAAACAAACAGAAAAACCAAACAAAGAGGCTAACTTGTGGGACTGTGGAAGGATATAATATTTATTCACCTGGCCTACTGTTGGGTCAGCGTTCCTTATTTGTTGTAACTGTCTCTAAATACTGAACAAACCAGAAATGGTTTTAAGTTAATAACTATTAAAGCATGATATACCTGTGTTAGTCAGGGTTCTTTAGAATCCTAGAACTTATGAAATGCACATATACATATATTCATATATGTGGAATTTATTGGGATGACTTATATATAGGCTGCAGTTCGACTAATCCAACAATGGCTAGCTGTGAACAGAAAGTCTATGAATCTAGCAGTTGCCCAGTCTCACAAGAATGGGTGTCTCAGTTGGTCTTCTGTATATGCTAGAATCCTGAAGATGTAGGCTCCAATGCCAGTGAAGGAATGGATGTGCTAGCAAAGTGAGGGCAAGTAGGCAAAGAGCAAAACCTTCCTTCTTCCATGCCCACATGTAGGCTTCCAGCAGAAGGTGTGGTCCAGACTAAATATCTGTCTTCCCACCTAAAGATCTGGATCCCATGTGTGTCCTTGAAACCTGGATTGTAGTTCATTCCAGATGTAGTCAAGTTGACCACTGAGAATAGCTACCACAACACCTTGAGGTCTAATTTAACAATTGCTCACAAAGTTCTAAATAAAAGTCAACCAGGTATCGAATGCCCATTCACCTTCCCTCTGTTTCTTATTCATGGCCACCTATATAGACTCTGTCAAAGACTTCTTAGGCTCAGTCTGTTATGTTTTTCCATGTTAACGAAAGCTTGCTATATATGGAGTATCTTAACAAAATACACATGAATAGTTCAGTATTTAACAGTGTGCTGGGAAAAACTCCTTGAGTAGGGCCTTCCTAGAAAAGTTTACTTTAATTGTACCAATGTTATCAGTTCTAAAGGTTTTCATTGTGACTTTCAGATCGATGAGTTGATCAAAAGAATAACACAATGGGGACTTAACAGTTATCCTTCAGTTAATGGTTTCTGTAATGGCTATTTCTGGTTTGTCAATTTGACTACACCTGGAATGAACTACAATTCGGAAATGGAGGGAACACCTGCAATCCAGATCTTGAAGCCGGAAGACACCCAGACCTTGACATGGGATGACACACACTTTTGATCCAGAACTTGAGGCACAGTGGCCAGGAAAAGCTTAGGTCCTGACAAGATGGTACACACATTTAATCCCAGGGGACAGAGGCAAGCAGATCTCTGAGTTCAAGCTCAGCAAGAACAGAGCAAGTTCCAAGTTAAGGAAAGCTTAGGTCCAGGCATGGTGGTACACATCTTTAATCTGGGCCACACCTTCTGCTGGAGGACAATGGAAAAAGGATTCATTCTTTGCCTGCTTGCACTTACTTGCCAACACATCTGTTGGAACCTATTTCTTCAGGATTCCAGTTTATACAGAAGACCAGCTGACTTAGCCTGGTGGTATTGAGCAATACTTAGATTCTTTGACCTCCCCCAATCACAGCTGGCTATTGTTGAGTTAGCTGAACTGCAGACTGTCATTCATCCCAATAATTTCTCTTAATACAAAGAGACATTCCATAAGTTCTGTGACTCTAGAGAACCCTGATAGTTTCTAACTGCACAGTGGTCAGAGAATGTGGTTATGTCAGTCCTCAGATATGCAGAGACACTTGCTTAGAGACAGTATGTTTATCTTTTGTAAATGTTTCACATTCTCTCGACATGAATGTGCATTGTGCAATTTCTGAAGCAATATTCCGTCCTTCTTAGTTTGGGATACCTAGGGCTAAAAAAGGGGCGCACAGCGACAGTCTACCCTTTGGAGTCTGTAGCCAGGGCCTACTGCCACACTGTTCTTTCATCCCCAAGCAAAGGCTGAGGCTGCGAGGTCAAGGTCTGGGTGGCAAAGAGCCTGAGTCGGTGAGGGAACCTCACTATGGAAAGGTTAGCCAGCATGGGGCATGAAGGCACACTCAGTAGGCTGAGGAAAGAGGATTGCTTGGAGTAAGTTGGATGCCAGTTTGGAGTACAAAAAGAAAAAAGGAAAGACGAAAAGATTAAAAAATAAATAAAAGGGAAGGGAGCTGTTAAATATAAGAGCGTTGGTGCGCCGTTCTTTTTTTTTTTTTTTTTTTTTTTTTTTTCGTCCACTCTTGGGCACACCCAGCCTAGTTGTGGCAACAAGTTAGAGAACGCGCGTGCGCAGACCAAAGTCCTTTATCGCGTAACGCCGGCCGGGGGCGGGGCCAGCGAATCCTGGTCTGGACACCTGGTCTAAACTGATGGGGAGGGGGGAGGGGAGGGAGAGGGAATCGCGCCGCTGGGTGCATTCGCGTTGCGGTGACTCATAGCTCCCGCCCCCTTTTCGCCCAGCTTTCTCGCGGCCGTCCCTCGCATCACGTGCTTTCCTGGCCGCTCCCCCAGAGCCCTTTCCAAAGGCCAGAAGAAACTGCTGTAAAATGTCGTGAGGGACGTCGCCCCTTTGCGGCTGCTTCTTAGAACCAGACCCCGGGAGTGCCCACCGCAGTCAGCGGTTCCTCGGGCGGAGTAGTCCTGACGGAGGGCGAAAGCGCTCGGTGTGCTACTAAATTTTCCGCCGCACCCGCGAGGGCTCCGGGAGATGTGAACTCGAGGCGGCTACTGCGCTCCCAGGCCCGGTGGCTGAGGTGGGCGGGCAGGTGCCTGGGAAGCCGCGGCCAGGCGGGATGGAGGAGAGCATGGAGGAGGAGGAAATGCTCACCTACGAGGCAATGATGGACGACCAGAATCACAACAACTGGGAGGCCGCCGCGGACAGTTTCCGGCAGCCTCCGCCGGCCCCGCCGCTGCCCCCGCCGCCGCCGCGGCCCTCGTCGTCCATCCTTGATCCAGGCCGAGAACTCCCGGGGGGACAGCTGCTGGCTGTGCACGCGGGCTCCATGGAGAGGAAGGGTCCTAAGGAAGGGCTCCCGATGGGGCCTCCGCCCTTGCCGGAGACAAACGGGGTGATCATGATGTTGAAGAGCTGCGACGCAGCCGCCGCGGTGGCCAAGACGGTCCCTGCCCCCCCCCCCAGCTCAACTATCAATATCAACACCTCCACCTCCAAGTTCCGTGAGTCTGTCCCCGCTCCACGACCCCCCACCCGCCAGGCTTCTCCACTTCAGCTCGCGGAATCCCCCCCTCCCTGAGAGTAACTCCACTTCCTTTGTTCCAGGCTTAGTTCTCTTTCCTTCTCTTAACCCTCCCACCCTCATTCGGTGTCTGCGGCCAGTATCCGGCCTACCAGCCCGTGTTGCCTGTTACACCTGCGCAGCCTTAGATCGCGCTTCAGAAAAGATCTTTAATACTCCTGATCATCTCTCAACATTCGTAAGCTCTTCTCCAGTGCGTCCCCTTTAAAGTTTCATCTTACAGAACGAGGAAAAGTAAGGCGGTCTTGAGTTTCATTAGCGAGAAGCCTTTCGTCTTTTTTTTTTTTTTTTGCAGCCAGAGAGGAAAGAAATATGTTCTTGTATTCTTAGCCGCTGTACTTTAAGCAAATCCGGCTTCTGAACGTTGGTCTCTATCAACTCTTTGTTCTCTGAGTTTTTGCATCCTGTCACGGAATTCTGAGTTACTTCTACTATGTAGTGGGAACTGCTACAAGTATTTTGAAGTTGATGTATAAAATCACGTTCCAGAGAAGCGGTTCAGGAAGTGACCTAACCAGGATCCTACCGCAGGTTGAACTTTTTAGCGGTCTGCCTTGAAATTCACTTGCAGACAGAAGATAAAAACTGACTCCAAAATGTTCACAATCAGGCAGTGTGCTTCCATAGCTAGGTAAAGAATAAGGTAGTAGTGCTTTTTAGCCCAGAGTGGTGGTGGTAGTGTAAAAGGAACGTGGTGGCCGGGTCCTTGTTAACTGCAAATTTAGAATGACATTTCCTAATGTAACTGGAGATTTTATTTCTAGTTAAGTTTTATTAAGCAATAACAGTAATTGCCCACCTAGCTGTGAATTTTTTTGTCCTGATGCAGATGTGTAGTCACAACCTTAGAAAAAAGTACTTATAGGACTAGCACACATTACTTATTTGCCTTCAAGATACTGCTTTAGGCAAACATTTTGGTGTGGGTGTAGAAAGGAACATTTGTTTATGATTATTTCCTGTTCTACATACACGTAACAGTCACACAATGCAGTTTTTATGTTAAGTTGTGAAACTAGATTTTATAGTTGCAGTGTGATTTACCTTAAATGCTGAAGACAGTTTGGATTAATGCTTAAGTAGACTTTCTTTGATAAGCTAAGAAATGAACATTAAGAGCAGAAGTCATCAGCTAAGCTCAGAGCAAAAGGATTTGCTAAACTTAAAGATTATTTCTTGAAAAGATTAATAAGGGGATTTAGGAATGCAGCCTGGTTGAAAGAGTGCTTGTCTAGCAGGCAGGAAGCCCCTGATTTGATCCCAGCAACTTATAAAACCTGACCTGTTGGCTCACAGCTGCAATCCCAGCACTCTGGAGGTAAAGACAGTATGATCAAGAATTTCATCTTCCTTAGCTGCATATCTTGTTACAGGCCAGCCTGTGATATGTGAGACTCTGTCACAAAACAAAACAAAAAGGTTAGTAAGCTAAGACCTGTTAAAAATTGGTCAAGGGGAAAAGTTGCAAATAAATGAAAAATAAAAATAGAATATTAGATTTTAAAAAGTTATTATATGGTAATAAATTTGAAAAGGTAAATGAAATATATGATAGTTAGGGAACTATTAACTCAGAACACAATTATCAGACGTTATCTAAGCTTGGATGGACTAAGCTGAGACTAGTAGTAGTACTAGTAGTGATGAACACTTTCCCTTTCAAATCTCTTGGTCCAGATATTCTTGTATACAAGCTCTATTTCATTTCCATAACCTTTTCTTTTTATAAATTCTGGAATATAGGGCACAGAAGCAAGACAAAACTAAAACCCCAAGTTCATTTTATGGGTTTAGTGAAGTCTTGATTTAAAACTAGGTAAGATTATAGTTGTGTTAACACCTATTAGCATAGAAATGAAAATCCCATATATTATTAGCTCATCAGATCTAACCGTGTCAAAAGAATTGTGATTCACAGTTTGTCCAAGTTTTTTTTTTTTTTTTTGATATATTGCTGTCATTTATCTCAATAGGTTGGAAAAAAAATCATGACTTGATAACTTTTTTAAATGCCAATATCCAGTACCTAGTTGATACTGTGATACTTGATACTATGATAACTCTTAGTAAGTCAGAGAGTGCAGGATAACTATTTAACAGTCCTTACCAGATACCTGTAGCTAATAGGAATAATAATGGAGAAGTTTTCAATGTATTCACTATAAGATGGTAACTTCCCAGGGTTGCTCCTTAACAGATTGAGAAAAGTCACTGTTGCTTGCGGGGTGCTTCACAATCCACCGCTCCCCCCCCCCCCCCC
>LR749509.1:342167-383388 GCA_902729485.2 Mus minutoides
GTAGCAATGGTACCAAAAATAGATATCTGTATAATAATTTAACAAATTATAGAGTCTATAAGTGAAATAACCTCAAAATACACAAGACTTAAGGACAGTGAAATTTTAATAAGTAACTGAGGAGGAATTCGCTAAATGGCTTGTTTCCATGTTCTTGAATCAAATTATTATAGGGATGCCCCTTTTCTCCATTTGAATCTAGAAATTCAATTTCAGTACCACCAACATTATATTTGGTTTGTTTGACAAACACTGTGTTGTTGACTCCATTACTTTTGACACAGTGCTGGCTGGTCTTGTAGCCTGACAGAGGTGGGCAGTCGTAGGTTCTGCTGTCTTTTATTTACATGTGCCTCTGCCATTGTCAGGTGATTTCTGGTCTGTCTTCTGAGACTTCAGATCTGCTGCTTGCTCTTGGGTTGTTTGTGTGCTGAGTTTAAAGACATCCTTGTTTAAAGACATCCTTGTGAACTTTGGACGTGCATTCGGAATGTCTTCTCCCTGTGCTTTGTATATTTCTTGGTGTTTTTCTGAAGAGTAGATGTTTTTAGTTTCAATGTTAACTGATTTTTATCAGTCTTTTTCTTCTATGGCCTGTTTTTTTTTTTTTTTTTTGTATCCTGAGAAATACTTGTGTAACTCAAAGTCAAAATTTTTCTTGTAAAAGTATCTTTTCTGATGTAACTGCTTTCTCAGAGGCCTATGCTCTCCCTTTTTAGTTCTTTCTGAGGTGGTTCATCTCAGCTGTTCTGGTTCAAGCTCTTCTAGCTAACTGATTCAATCTAGCTTTTCTCAGCTTCTCACTGAATTGCTTTGCTTGACTTCAAAGTCATATTTTAATCTTCTGGCTCCTTGTTCTCTGGCTTCACCGGCCTCTGATGAACTGCATGAACTCAAAGAACAAACTCAACTCTCCTGAACTGCTGAACCTAACTGACAGAACAAAATTGATTCACTAGAACTAGAGACCCGAATGCCTACCTGTTTCCTGAGTGCTGGATGGCATGTATTATCATTCCCGGACCTAAAGTGTTTTTTTGTTTTTATTTTTGTTTTACACAAGAAATTTGCTCTATGCCAAGCTATCCTTGAACTCAGAGCAGTCCTCTGTTCCCCAGTATTAAAGACCTGTCTGTATTCCAGCCAGATCACATAGAACTAGAAGGTCTTTGGATTGATCCCTTGCCAGACCAGCTGTGTTGCTGGATTAAAATTCCTCTACATTTTCACCTAGAAATGTTGTGAGTTTAGTTTTTAACCTGTGGCCTGAATTATGAGCTTATGTGTGTGTGGTGTGAGAGGGACATTCTTTTCCTCATATTTGTTCAGTTGTGTCAGCAATATTCAATTTAAAACTACCCTTGCTTTTTTGACAGTTTTGTAAGAAAGTAACTGACTATATATGTATAGATTTCAATTCTGTTCACAAACCTCTTTATGTGGGGTGTCATGTTCAGGATTGTTGTGACCTGGACTGGGTGTTTTATGATGGAAGGTCTGTTTATCCTTGGTAGTGACCAGTGTCTTTAGATTTCCAGGTTCATTGTGTGATGTCTTTTCTAGTCCTTTTGTTTTTAATCTAAACTGCATTTGTTGTGCACAGAATGTGGTTGGATCTTGCTTTTTTAAAAATCTACTTATGGTAGTCCATCAGTCTGTCTTTTTTTTTTTCCTTCCTTCCTTCCTTCCTTCCTTCCTTCCTTCCTTCCTTCCTCCCTCCCTCCCTCCCTCCCTCCCTCCCTCCCTCCCTCCTCTCCTATTTCTCTCCTTACCCCTTCTCTTTTTCCTTTCTTTTCTTTCCTTCTGGTTTTGAGACAGAGATTTTCTTTGTAGCCCTGGTTGTCCTGGAACTCCTAGACCTTGAACTCAAAAGAGATCCACCTGCCTGTGCCTTCAAGATTAAAGGAATGGCCACCATGCCCAGCCCCAAGCCTCTTCTTTCAAAAGCCCAGTTGAAGACTTTTCACATTTACTGTAAGGTTGAAGTCCATTATCTATTTCCTTATCTTAGTTTTTTATCTTTTGATACTTTTTTTTTTTTTTGAGGCCCTGGCTGGTCTTAAACTGGCTTTAAACTCCAGTCGTAGAGAGGGAGTTCCTTGGCCATACCCGTATGTTGTGTGGATCATAAGTGTTTAGCCCACTTTTGATGAAATATGACTTCAGTTTGGCTTATTACCATCCGTTTTGCTCCTTAGTGGTCACCCGAAGAGTTGCAGTGTGGAAATTTAAGTAAACTATGTCCTTTGCTAGACTTCTTCACATAGAGTGTGAAAATCTGTAGTTCTTCATCTCCCTTTTATCCTATTTGTGTGCTACTGCTGTAGATAGCTGTCAAACACTTAGGTATCCCATGACCTAGGTGACCATTGTTTAATGGTAGCCATTTAATATTTTTTTAAAGTGAAAACTACACAACTTATTGGCCATCTTAGAGTGAACAGTTTCGAGGCATTCAGTACATTGTGTGGTACAATCACTGCTTTGTCTAGTTCCATGCTGGTTTTTTTTTCTTTGTTTTTTGTTTTTTTTGTTTTTTTTTGTTTTTTTTTTTGAGTTTTTCAAGACAGGGTTTCTCTGTATAGCTCTGGCTGTCCTGGAAACTCACTTTGTAGACCAGGCTGGCCTCAAACTCAGAAATCCGCCTGCCTCTGCCTCCCGAGTGCTGGGATTAAAGGCATGCACCACCACCACGCCTGGCCCATGCTGTTTTTATCACTTCCAAATAAATGTTTATACCCATTATACAATCAGTCCCCACTCCTCCTTCCACCTCCTGGCATCTTCTAATCTGCCATGGTTTTTGTGTGTGTGTGTGTGTGTGTGTGTGTGTGTGTGTGTGTGTGTGTATGTGTATCTTTTCTAGAATCATAAGATGAGATTTACTTTTTAGAGAGTCAGAACCTAGTGTTTTTTTGAGTAAGAATAGCCTCTATAGATTCTTATATTTGAATGATTAATAGGAAGTGGCACTATTTGAGGATTAGGAGGTGTGACCTTGTTGGAATTGGTATGGTCTTGTTGGACAAAGTGTCATTGGCCAAAGCTCATACCAGGCACAGTCTCTGTCTCTGCCTGTGGGTTAGGATGTAGAGCTCAACTCTAGCATCATGCCTGTCACCATGCTCCCTAAGCCTCTGACACTGTAAGCAAGCTCTCAGTTAAATGCTTTCCTTTATTAGAGTTGCTGTGGTCTTGGTGTCACTTCACATCAATAGAATGACTAAGACAGCTGGGAAAGAAATCTTTTATATTATCCTTTGTGTTGCTGTTCTTTCCTTTAGTTTTTGGCTTCCATAAAAATTTTAGTTAATTTTTTTGTTTTTTTGTTTTTTATGTTTTCTGAGACACTGTTTATATTTGTATCCCAGGTTCTTCTGGAACTCATTCAGTAGATCAGACTGGCCTCAAACTCTTCACCTGCCTCTGCCTCCTGAGTGCTGGGTGACCCTCCTGTGCTGCCACCGCCCAGCATGGTAATATTCCCCCCAACACATTTATTTATTTATTTATTTATTTATTTATTCATTCATTCATTCATTCATTCATTCTACATCCCCCTCCTGTGCTGCTACCGCCCAGCATGGTAATATTCCCCCCAACACACTTATTTATTTATTTATTTATTTATTCATTTTACATCCCCATTGCAGCCTCCTCTCCTCCCAGTCCCTCCCTCACACCGATCCTCCTCCACCCCTACCCTTCTCTTCACCTCTGAGAAGGAGAAGTTTCAATCCCCTTCTCTTCATCCCTGGGAACCAACACATCCTGGCACCTCAAGTCACTGAGGACTAGGTACATCCTCTCTCTCTGAGGCCAGACAAGACAGCCCAGTTAGAGGAGCACAGTCCATAGTCAGGCAACAGAGTCAGGGTAAGCCCCTGCTCCAGTTGTTAGAGGACCCAAATGAAGACCAAGCTGTACATCTACATATGTGGAAGCAGGATTGGTGGCAGTTAGGTCTAGCCCTTGAATTCTCTTTGTTGACAGAGTCTCTGGGAGCCCCCAAGAGTCCAGGTTAGACTCTGTTGGTCTTCTTGTGGAGTCCATGACCCTTTTGGGTTCCTCAATCCTTTCCCCAACTGTTCCACCAGACTTTCTGAGCTGAGTCTGGGTCTCTGCATGTTTCTGTCATCTGGGTTGAGCCTCTCAGAGGTAAGTTATGCTAGACTCCTGTTTGTGAATCCAGGCTGACAGATGTAAACATAGCTTGAGGCTCTAAGGAAGGCAGGCTAGCAATGTCTCTCTAGATCTTTTGAGTACAGCTTGGCACATTTCCCTCCAAATTGGCAGGAATTGCTTTGGTTCTGTTGTCCTTGACTTAGTTAGCTTTTCCTTGTCTGTAGAAGTCTTTATTTTCTAAGAATATGTTTTACTGAATTCTGTATGTATAGTGTCTACAAAATTCCCCTTTTCCCATTAGCATCTTTCTATTGTCTCTTGACCTTTATTTTTAACTTAAAATCAATTTTTATTAATTCTTTGAGAATATCATATATGCATACAATATATTTTATTTATTTATTCTTACAGGATCTTTTGGCTCTAGCAGTCTTTGTAACTGAGGATGACTTTGAATTTTTCACTCTCCTGCCTTCACTCCAGAAAATCTGGGATTGTGCCTAGTTTATACCTACCGATTATCTAACCCAGGGCATTTTGAAGCACTCTAGTAACTGCTTTATCTTTTATCTTGTTAGCAATCAGCAATTTAACTGTGATATTCCCCAAGGGCCAGCTTTTCTGTGTTTATCCTCCTTGATTTTTCTGAATTTAGAATTTGTCAGATTATCTCCCATACCCCCACCCCCATTTCCACTTGGCAGAGTACTTTTGCTTTATGAATAGTGAAGCACTGCTCATTTGTTTGCTCTTTGAACAAAAATAGTTCTCTAAAAACTGTACATGCCTGTGCATGTGCGTCTGTGCATGCATGCATGTGTGTGTTTTCCAGAGGTTGAAGACTGGAGTTACTGCTCTCCTGTCTTTATGTGGATTCTATAGATTGAATTTAGGGTTTCAGGTTTTATTTGCTGAGCTATCTGGTCAGCCTACTTGTTATATTGCTGTGTGTGCATGTTCCCTGATCTGTTGATTTTTAGTGTCTAATCTATTGATAACAGATTTACTGGGGATTGACTGTAGTGCAGATTGACATCCAGACTAGGTGTTGTTAATTGAACAAATCCTCAGTGTTGTGGTGAGCAGAGAACCTTTAGTAAGCTTACTTCTAAGGACTTACCTGCATAGTTTGGCACCCTCAAGATCCATTTCCATGTGTATCCAGTCTTAGGTGTTTTTATGGATGTTACTAACCTCTTTTTCATTACTTGGAACTTTCTTTTCTGTGAAGTCTTATTCTAGCTAGAGGTCTTGAGACAGCTTGGGCTCTCAGATTGATCAGCTTTTGCCATGCTGGCTTTATTCTGGGGTTCAGAGTTCTGCTATATCACAGGTATTGTATTTTTTTTTTCTTAATAGGTATGTTTAGGCATTGGATTAAATATCTTGGATTCCATAATCTTAAGTATTCCATTTATTGTCTGTCTGTCTGTCTGTCTATCTATCTATCTATCTATCTTCAGTATGTCACCCTAGTACCTCTACTAGTTAAGAGGTCCTTTGGGTTTTGCAGAAGTTTTACATGCATTGATCCAAATGAGCTACATATATGAGAGTATGTGTAGAGCCTAGAGGATAACCTTGGCATCATTGATCGGAGGAGACTTAGTAACCCACAGCACTAATATTTCTTGCCCCCATGTGAGCAGGCAATTCATAATATTTCAAATTTAACCTAATGAAATTGCTGTTTTTCTAGTTTTTAGTTAACTTTTGAATTATTGAAAATATTAACTGATTTTTTTTTTTTTACTAAATCTTTTGGTTATCAGGGCCTATCCTCCAATTTGCAAAGTGGTTGATGGGCTCAGCATGTGGTAGTGTTTGGCATCTTATTACCTTCTAGCTCAGTAGCTGTGTTTGGCAAGCATCACTGAATATGATCCATTGGCTGAACTTCAGAATCTTACTGAGGCTCTTCATCTCCTTTTTGTTTTTTTATTTTTAAAAGCTGATATCACATGAAATGTCATTGATAAAGAGAAATCCAATTTTGTATATAGAGCTTATTTTCAAATCTCTGAAGAAAACAGTGTTTTCTTCTTTTATAAATCAGCACTGTTGTTTGTTAGACACTTTGTGACATTTGCTGACCTTGTCCCTTTGCAGTGTATCTCAGTACAATAAACTGGTCTTGTGTCTCTGTTTTAGCTGACAATTGGCTGTTAGCCTCTGTAGATCTACTAATACATAGTTACAGATGTGCTAATTAGATATTTGAATGTATTTTATTCAGCGAGTCTTTATTGTATGGCAAAGTAGTGCTTCAGCTTTTGATGATGATGTGGAATGAGACACTGTGAGATGATGCTGGTGTGTTATGACTAGATGTTAAAGAGTTGTGTAGCACAGAGCTGATAGCATAGAGGGGAGAGAGAATCCTTACAAGATGTTTGCCAGAAGAGTGGAAAAATGGGGAGTAGTTGGTCTTGAATGTCCTTGCAGAGGGAGCAACCTGTAAACCAGGGGATTTTGGGGGGAGCAGAGGGTATAAGAAAGGAGTGGCACAAATCACATCCCAATGGATAGAAATGGTTGATAAGAATGGGAACCATGCCACTAAGTGTTGGGGAATAAGCACCCTTGTTGTGTTTTAGTGTGAGTGGAGGAGTTAGAGACAATGACCAGTTTGAGGTGGTAATGATTGTAGGCAGGAAATAGAGCCTGAATGAACAAAACTTTGGAGAAGGGGCTTTCAGATTTTGATAGGTTTTAGGGAGTCTACAGAATTTTGGGTTGAAGAAGGGAGGATGCAAGATTGATGGTTTGAACTCTGAATGTCTTCATTTCTTCAATCTTAGAATATTAGAAATCCTAAAACAGCAGTTTCATTAAAGATTTTTGCTGTTATTAAAAATAATACAAGTTTTGGGGGCAGTAGAGATAGCTCAGTGGTTAAGAACACTTACTGCCCTTGTAGAAGACCTGAGTTCAGTTTTCAGTACCTACATTGGATGGCTCACCATCACTTATGACTACAGTTCCAGAGGATTTGACATCCTTCTTTTTGTCTCTGGGCATCTGCATGAATAAGTCATACATAAACAAATGCAGGCATACATAAATATATAGAGTATATTTTAAAAATATAGTTTTATGGGTTGGAGACATGGCAGCAGTTAAGAGCACTGACTGCTCTTCCAGAGGTCCTCAGTTCAATTCCCAGCAACCACATGGTGGCTCACAGCCATCTGTATTGGGATCTGATACCTTCTTCTGGTGTGTCTAAAAACAGCTACAGTGTACTCATAAATAAAATAAATAAAATCTTTTTTTTTTTTAAATACAGTTTTGTGCTGGAAACATGCAATTGTATGGAAAGACAGAATCAGAGATCTGGAGCAGTGCTTTCCCTGTTCTAGAGTTTTCCCAGGAGTCAGTTACTTGATGAAATGGCACCACTTGTGGTGTTTACCCACAGTTCATGGTATTTTGTTGTTGTCACTTAGTTTCTCACTTGACACACTTGACTTACCATAATTAAGGTATTTTAATAATTAATTTCTGGTTTAGTAAAAGCTGTTTGCTGATAGTCACTGAAGTGCCAAAGTGTACTCATATTACACTCTCTTTGATCTGGAACTTTGGCATATTTTTGTTGAGCCTACTTTATTTATTTATTTATTTTTAAAGATTTACTTTATTTATTATACGTAAGTACACTGTAGCTGTCTTCAGACACTCCAGAAGAGGGAGCCAGATCGGATGGTTGTGAGCCAACATGTGGTTGCTGGGATTTGAACTTATCACCTTCGGAAGAGCAGTTGGGTGCTCTTACCCGCTGAGCCATCTCACCAGCCCCCTCTTTATTTTTTTTTTTTAAGGCAGAGACTCATTGTAGCCCTGGCTGGTCTGGAACTTACATTTCTCCTTTCTCCTCATTCTCTTGAATTATTGGTAGATCTGTGGAATTTCCCATTCATTTTTCTGATAGTTAGCTAGATTCTGATATTGTCTATTTCTTTAAACGGTCTGGGAAAGGTCCCTGATTATTTCTTCATCCCTCTCTTAGATTTTGGCTGTATTTTTAGTTTTTTAAACATTGGAATTTTTTGTCATGACAGTTTTTAATTGTATCCTTTTAAATTACACTTGCTATTGTGTATATGAGTTGTGTTCATTCATGTTAGCATGCTCCTGTGTACCACAGAGCACATGTGGAGGTCAGAGGACAGTGTGCAGGAGTTGTGTTCATGTTAGCATGCTCCCGTGTACCACAGAGCACATGTGGGGGTCAGAAGACTGTGTGCAGGAGTTGTGTTCATGTTAGCATGCTCCCGTGACCACAGAGCACATGTGGAGGTCAGAGGACAGTGTGCAGGAGTTGTGTTCATGTTAGCATGCTCCCGTGACCACAGAGCACATGTGGAGGTCAGAGGACAGTGTGCAGGAGTTGGTTTTCTCCTTCCACCACTTTGGTTCCAAGATTGAACTCAGATCCTCAGGCTTATTGTAAGTATTTTGATCCTTTTGCCAGCTCTACTTATATAATTTTGAGAATAGTAGTTACAGATATTTTTAAAAACAATTTCTATCCTTTGAATTACCTTTGCTTTTAGCTTGTCATTTTTTGTTTTGTTCTTCATGATGATCATCTCTCACCATCTATTCTTAGTTAAAATTGAGACTGTTTGGCAGGTCTGTGTTTATAGGGCACTTTGCCAAGTTGATAGTGCTGTGCTTCATTTTATACTGATCAGATGCAGACTTGCAGTTTTGCTGTTGAGCTACCAAGTACTAGTATATGAGTGTCTTTCTTTGGGGGTTTTCAGTTTCTAAGGAAAGGATCTTCATTCTGAGAAAAAGAAGGGGTAGATAAGTGGAGTAGGGAGTGTAGTGTATTTCTCTTGGTTGATAGCCCTCAGAAGTATAGGGTTAGGTTTAATAGTGAGCAGTTTCCACCTCTGCATAGTCTACCAGCTCTGGACTTCACATGCCCCTGCCAGCCCTCATCTGTCTAGGTCTTTCAGAACTCTGTTCTAACTTTTTACTTTTTAGTTTACAGCTCTACTTCCCAGCTGTGTGGAAGTAACCCACAGTTCCTGGCCTCTGGTCTTGATTGTTTGGCTCCTGCTTTGTTCCATCTTCAGAGATCAGATATTTTAGGATTCAGTGTCAAAGAGTTATAGACCTGTTGAAATGTTAAGAGACAATAAAGAATTTTAAAGTGATGGTATACTTGTAATTAGTGTAGTTAAGAACAGATTTTCTTTTTTAAATATTTTCACTTTAGTGAGAGTTTGAATTAGATGAAGTTGGCACCATAATAGATGTCATGATAGCCCTGACCATTTTGTAAGTGTACTGACATGATGGGTTTTTGTTCATAGCTGTGTCTCAAGTTCAAATGTGATGGTAGAATTATAGCGCAGTATTTGTCATGCAGTCCCTTGTAGAAATTTCTTTTCTTTTTTTTTTTTTTTTTTTTTTTTTTTTTTTTTTTTTTTTTTTTTTTTTTTTTTTTTTTTTTTTTTTTTTTTTTTTTTTTTTTTTTTTTTTTTTTGGTTTTTCGAGACAGGGTTTCTCTGTATAGCCCTGGCTGCCCTGGAACTCACTCTGTAGACCAGGCTGGCCTCGAACTCAGAAATCCGCCTGCCTCTGCCTCCCAAGTGCTGGGATTAAAGGTGTGCGCCACCATGCCTGGCAGAAATTTCAATCTTATGCAGTAGCTATGGCATTGAGTGTTCTGTTGAAGGCATTCTACTATTCCTCATAAGCAGTAGAATTTAATGATGATTTAATGATCTTAAAGCTTTACAGCCTTTCAGTGTCTGGAAAAATGCACTTCATTTGAAGCAAAAACGTATGTTAGATAGGCTTGCCTAGACTACAGCACATCTTTTGGGCAGGTTAGTAGCATAGAACTCCTAATAAACATGTTAATGAGGAATAAAAACAAGATACCAGTGTTATCTGGTGATGTGAATGTAACTCTAGAACCTACAGGAAGAGTGACTTCATAGACATTTTAAATTCTCTATAGTGTCTCCAAATCCCTGAACTCTTAAGTCCCCCAATACCCAAAGGCTTTTCATAGAATTTGACCAAGTAGAAAGAATCTATGCAACTCCACTAGGTTTCAGATAGCTGTTCTCTTCTGTTGGCAAACAAAAACATTACCAAATTGGTGGTACAGAGTTGGGTTTTCTCTCCTCAGGCTATTTATAATGAGGAGTTTTTGTTTTTTAAATTGTTCTCCTAATAACTGTTTCACTGTTCTGTGTTTTTTGCTCTTGTTTTTGTTTTTGTTTTGAGATGATCCTCATACCTTTACTTCTGGAGTCCTGAGGTTGCAGGAATACACTTCCACATCCAGTTTATACTTTCTGTGGTGCTTGCTGGGCAAGTGCTCTACCAACTAAGCTACACCCTAGCCAAGTTATTTTCCTTTTCAGCTAGAGTTTTTAAATACTTTCATTTATTAGAATATATTATTTTGTTTTTGTTTTTACCATTTGCTCCCCTTATACCCAAGGACTTCTTCCCATTCTGAAAGTTTTATTATTGGCCTTCAGCTCTTCCGTCTAGTGCTTTAAAGAGTTCAGTCAACCTCTTTTGATGGAGGGAGCAGAATGTTCTGCCTGATGTAATGTTTTGAGCAATGATGAGAGACAGGCTTGTTATACCAAGGTGAGCATGTGGTGATAAGTGATGATTTTCTATTAGAAAACATTCACTTTCTCCATCCTATTTGACACCTAGTTATTAGTTACAGTTAATTTAAAAAGCTTTATTTCAGATGTAATTTAGCTTAGCTTATTTTAAAATCACCGTTACTGAGTTGAGAGTCAGCATTATTTAAGGTGGCGTTCTTGGTGGGGAATACGGGTACCAAGTGGAACTTTGGTGAGTTTGCATGAAAGCACTTCTTTGCTGCTCTTTTAATATTGTCTTTGATATATTTATTTATACACTTAATTGACCACAGTGTAAGATGACAATTTACTAGCAATCCAGAGAAGAAAGTAGGTGTGACCTTTTCTGGCTACACTGAACTGTTTATGATATGGGGCAGTAGTTCTCAAAATTGAGCAGTCTTCAGGGTCATATGGGAAGGGCATGTTGAACAGATTCTGGGGTGTCTTTCAACTCTGGTGTTCTGCTTCGGCCTAGGGTGGAATCTAACAGTTCATATGACTAGCTACCTTCCGCATGTGCTCCTTCTGCTCTAGCTAGTAGGCTTTGAGACCCACTGTTGGGAGTGGAGCCATCAGCCTGCATTAGGTAGACCAGTCTGATGAAAGTACAAGTAAATGAAGAGGATTGTGGAGTGAGACCAGCTTGATTTGCAACAGCCTGTGTGAAATTGAATCCCAGACAGCAAATAGTACACCTTTCATTGTTTCTCCAATAAGTACTTAATTTTGTCTAAGGTAGTTCACTTTGCAGACTTTATGTGTCAAATCCTCCCCACCCCTAGGCAGGGTTTGTCTGTAGCCCTACCTGTCCTGGAACTTGCTTTGTAGATCAGGCTGGCCTCAAACTCAGTTCCACCTACCTCTGCCTAAGATTAAAGGTGTGAGCCATCACAACTGTCCAGCTTGTGATATTTTAATAAGGTATTTGGTTGATGAAAGTGCCAGCTGTGACTCTTGACAGTTTCCTAGCTTTTAGCAGCTTATAGTATCTCCCAAGCCCCAGGTTCCAGCTATGTATGTGTTTTAAACTTAGTTTCATTTTGTTGCAGTGATGGTATGTTTAACTATCTTTGCAGAGTCAGGTTGTTTTGAGTTTGTTGTTTCCCACATGTATTTTGAGCCTCACTTTTGTGGCAGTTGTTTTGAGAAGACACTAGTTTTATTTTTTAGTTAGAATGTCTCTTTGTGAACTCACACCTTCTGGTTTGTTGGGAACAAAATAAAGGGGGGGGGGGGCGGTGCCGGGGCCCTGGGGAAGAACGATAGGAAAAAGATGCCTGCAGCCCCGCCAGAGTTTCCCTATTCTCTGGTCAGTCAGGCGTGGGAGGGCTGCTACCTACCCTATCCACTCATCCCTGGGTGGGCATTTCTCTATTCCACTCCTCAGGGGGTGGCTGAGGGACAGCCCTGCCTGGGGACTTCCCTGGAGCTACTTTGCTAAAGCCACCAGGGTTGTGGGGGAGAGAGAATGGGGGAAGCAGTTCCCAACACTGACCAGAGTGTGCAGCGGAACTTGAAGGAACAGAGCAGAAACTATGGTTTAAGAGTTTTATTATAGAAATGCAGGGGAAAGAGAGAAGGTGGGGAGGGGGTAGAGAGAAAAAGAGGGAAGGAGAGGAGAGGAGAGAGGAGAAAACAAAGAGAAAGGGAAGAGGAGAGAGAAGTGAGAGGTATGAGGACAAAGGAATAAGAGTAAGGGCTGAGCACCCCTTTTTATGGTGTTCACTGTTGCTAGGTAACTGGGGAGGAGTTTAGCCTGAAGGTCAGAAACTTGGGCCATTCCTTATGTGACTACTGACCATGCTTCTCTTGTAGGGGCTGTGGGAGGTAGTACCTTAGGCAGGGTCCGGAGTTCTAGGAGCCTGAGGGAATGCCTACAGTGTCTTGTAGGTGAATTATGACCATCGGGGTTCAGACCTCAGCTTGACTGGATACCAGTCTGCAGTTCCCCACACTGGTTCACTTGCTTTTTATTCTTTTTTCATCATGCATTCCAGGCTGGCCTTGCACTCACTGTGTAATTCGGCTATCTTCCTTCCTCAGCATTCCAAGCACTAGGTGTGCACCATATGCCAGGCTGTGACAGACACTTGAGTTCTCAGCCACTGAGCTTAGGTTTCCCAAATAGAGATTTAGAATATTAAGTCTCTAAGAGAATTGTTGTCCATCCCCGTCCCCCCACCTTCCCCTCTCACCCTGGCTCAACATTAGGAAGAGTCAAACCTAGGGTTTCATGCTAGGCAAATATATATATATATAATCTTCAGCTTTATGTTGACAGAACTTTCTATGCCTATTTTTTTCCGCTGTTAGCTCTGTGATTCATTTGTCAGTTAGACTTGTCATATTTCCATTTCATTTTTTACCTCTATAGCCTACAACTTTGATGATTCATTGTATAGCTTACAGTTCTGTTGGTTTTGACACCGAGTGGTGTATTGTTATTTCAGTTTTATACAACAAATCTCATTGCCTTAAATAAAGATCTCCCTGTTAACCATTTATAGATAAGCCTTTTCCTTATTGACAACTCCCTGGCAATTACTGATATGTTTTTATCCTTAAAGTCTTGCCTATGTTAATATTATATACATGGAATTCTTACAGATATGGAGAGGAGACTTTTGGATCTGTTTTTTTCATTTAGCACCCCTCCCCTACCATGATATTGATAACAGGAACTAGGGCTTCTCATATTACTAGGCAAGTTACATCCCCAGCCCTCGCAAAATGTATTTAAGATTATTCTATACCGAAGCTGAACATGTTGGCACACAGTAGTAGTCACAGCATTTTGGAGGTAGAGGCAGGATGAGCAGGAGTTGAAGGTCTTCCTTGGCAATACAGAGATTTTAAGAGCTACACGAGAGCTTGTCTTATTAAAAAAAAATTTACCATGTCTCATGAGTCAATAAAAGTCATTAACATACATTGTATAGCACTAAAAGTAAATTGATTTAGAGAAAATTGAATAATAGTTATAGTACTGGTATATATATATATATATATATATATATATATATATATATATATATATATATATAAATCTTGACTATTAATGGCTAAGGTTAGATGTTAGGAGTGTAATACTAAGGTTTCTCTTGACCTGGCCTCTGTCTGGAATCAGCCATATATTCTGAAGGAAACCATTAAACTTTCCTGCTTTCCAGCTTATTTGTAAAATGAACAATAAGATAGCTGATCTGGAAGTTATTACCTCTTATCTCCCTAGGTATTTAGGGGTCCCTTTAATATTAGCATCTTGTTGTAAAGAACCTATCACACTGGACTTAGGAACATCTTGCTGAGGCTTTGGAAGGACCCCTGGTCCCCTGGTAAGGGTTTGAGTCTGTCCATTGGAATGAGGTGAGCCTTCGGTGCAAGGTTTCTGGGCCATTTCTTTTTCCTTGGACTTAAGTTCCAGGTACTTAGAGCCCAAGTTAGTATGTCTGAGTGGGACTGGTAATACGGTAAATCTCAGCTTTTTTTTTTTTTTTTTTTTTTGAGGACTACAGCATTATTTAAATATCAGGCCTTGTAGTTCAGTCATTAGATAGATTTTTCCCAGGGATGTCTATAAAGATTAATTATGGAAGGCCACAGTTCTGGAATCTTTTTGTGGTTCATTAATGACTCATTATGGCACATAATTGTGATAATAATGTACTGAAGGTCAGGGTATATTTGAGAATGCTTCACTGACAGTAGAAGAAGTAGTACTTTACTTACAGCAACCTGGGAAAGCAACCAGTGACTGCTTAATGCTACTGACCAGAGTCTTTGTGCTTTATGCTCTCGTTCTTGCTTCAGCTCATTCTTTCTCTCATCTCTCTTTCTCTCTTCCCTTCCCCCCCTCCTTTTATGAGACAGTGTCACTAAACTTTCTCAGAGCTCATTGTGTAGATCAGAATGTCCTAGAATTCAGAGAGGCTGCCCCTGCCTCGTAATTCTCATTCATTCTCATTCTCTCATTCATTCATATTCTCTCCCTCCCTCCCTCCCTCCCTCCCTCCCTCCCTCCCTCCCTCCACCCCCTCTCACTCTTGACTCTCTCTGTCTCTCTCATTTTTCAAGATAGAGTTTCTCCAAGTAGCCCTGGAACTTTCTCTGTAAGCCAGGCTGGCTTCAAACTCACTGCCTGATTTCCAAGTGCTGGGATCAAAAATGTGTGCCACCGCTGCCGGGCTACATTTCTCTCATTTTACAAATTGAAATGGGTTGAGTAAATAATGGAAGGAAAGATTTTGAATTAGTATACACTGTTGTGGTTTGTATTTCCATGTGACACATAGTAATGCTTATTTTACTTTTACTTGTAGTAATGAATGTTATAACAATTGAAGATTATAAGAGCACATACTGGCCAAAATTAGATGGTGCCATAGATCAACTTTTAACCCAGAGTCCTGGTGACTATATACCTATATCCTATGAACAGATTTACAGGTAAGTCACCATTTAATTTTCCTGAGTTCGAATGGGATTTGATTGCTGACAACATGAATGTGATGAATAAAGTATGTAAGATGAAGTTGGAGATGAATACTGCTATTTTGGAGGTTAGATTCAGAAGTGGTTTTCAAATCAAGATACTCTATTAATTTCTGCCTCTGCTTGCCGGCCTGTCTTTGTCATAGAAAGTAAAAATCATCTGAGGCCAGTAAAAAAAACTAGTGGAGCATCTGCTATAAAAATACATGTTTTGTTTTTTGGGTTTTTTTTTTTTTTTTTTTTAAAGGAGATCCTAGTTAGTTCTGTTGATGCTTAGTGATGTGCAATTCTAGTTCTCTTTGATATTTTGTTACCTAGCCTCTGGTAAATGGAAGCATCAGATTAGGAACTAGGGTGGGAAATGAGCTGAGCTGAACAGTGACAGGAAGAAGTGACAGCTGTGTTGTTCCCCACAACTGACGTACACGAGGATGTATTGCAAACATCTTTGTGAGTTAGAAACTTTCTCTATGCTGGTTATTACTCTTATTTCTTATTTTGACATGTATTTTTTAAAAAGAGTGAGCAGGTAGTTTATAAGGAGTTACCATATAGACCATAAGTTATCACTCCTTTTGATTCCTTTTGCCTATCTAATATGTTACTACCCAGGTCGCTTAAGGTTAGTTGGCAATGTCCTTTCCATCAGAAGACTGACTAGGGATGGTAGGTTTTTCTTAGTTTCTGGTTGATTAGCAGTTGTTTTAGGTTGGTGATTTGTATTTTGTATGTGTGCTTTAACATGGAATTGTGTGGAATGCTTCTCCATTGACTTGCTTTCTGTGCCTTGTTTCTTGCAGTTGTGTGTATAAGTGTGTGTGCCAGCAGCACTCAGAACAGATGTACAATGATCTGATTAAAAAAATAACCAGCCACTTAGAACGAGTCTCCAAGGAGCTGCAGGTAAGAAGTTGAGTGCATCGGTGTTTGCTTCTTTGAGTGTTTCTGATAAAGTAGAGCTAGGCTGCCATATGAACAGTTGGGATCTTATCAGTTTGATTTAACACACAAGTTTATACTTTCTAGTTAGATACTGACTAAATGATCTAATCCTCAGAGTAGATTGAAAATTTGATATAAATTATGTGACTTTTTTTCTTTGGGATCTATTTTATCCATAACTGATTCCACTTAGCACCATGTCTGCATTTCTTTTATTTAAAACCTTGTTTTTCTCTGTTAACTTCACTATCTGGTAAAAATTAAAAATACATACATACATATCTTGTTTTTTGAATTCGAGTTCTTTTTCAAGAGTGAGTGTTTTCTTCTACTAGTTTCTAACAATTTCAGTATGAACAACGGAAGCCAGCTATTGTCAAACTCTTGTGGCTGATCTTAATATCTGGGTGATAGCAGAAAACCCTCATTGGGGTTCCTGGCCTCCTGGTCTTTCCCTCAAACACACACTAGCTTTGCACCAGAGCCTGATTTTACTTGGATTCTGAGTAGAAGTAACAGGGCCTAGAAAGCCCCATTATACTCCCATTATACTCCCATTAGGTAACCAGGTTCACATTAAGATGAGCAATAACTCCAACAGTAGACCGTGTGGAGACTGTTTTCTGCTCACCTTGTATTCTTTACGTTTATCTTGTGCATGGGGGGCAGTGTGTCCGTATGCCACATGCTGTTGTGCTGCAGTTGGTGTTTTCCTCCCACTGCGTGGGTCCCAGGGTAAAAAAAAGTCATTAGGCTTAGTGTGTGAGGTGTCTCATCTTTACATGCTGAGCCTCCTCATTTGCCCAACGGTTTGGTTTAGTTTTATTTCATTTTTCCTAAGTTATAGCTAGAGCTACATTTTCTAAAATATACAACTTTGCCTATTAAATTGTTTTTACCTTTTTTAACTGAATACGACATATATTGTTGTATATGTTGTTTCTATAGCCAAGATATCATGTGCCAGTTGTAGATGAAACCCAAAAAGTTTATTATGTTTTAAATAGTTTGCGTTTTAATTCTCTTTGAATCCCTGAAAGACAGCTTTCTGCTGTCTGTCCTTCGTATTTGCCATTCCTCTGGTTTCTGTCACTATCCTTTCATGATTTTCAATCACTTTGGTGATTGTTCTCCCTTACTTTATGTATCTAAGTTTATTTAGCTATCTTTTGATGGATTGGTCTTTAGGTAGCTTTTAAACTAATAACACTTTGACAAACAATCAATCTGGTAAGTAATATCATCTTGCCATTCACAAAGTAACCAGAGCAGACTCCCAGGTTTTAGTCAAAACTAAGCATTTTACAAAACTAAGTTTTAACTTCTTTTAGAAAGGACTTATTAAAGATTAAATCAAGACAAAGGTGCTTTTTTTTTTTTTTTTTTTTTTTTTTTTTTTTTTTTTTTTTTTTTTTTTTTTTTTTTTTTTTTTTTTTTTTTTTTTTTTTTTTTGGTTTTTCGAGACAGGGTTTCTCTGTATAGCCCTGGCTGTCCTAGAACTCACTTTGTAGACCAGGCTGGCTCAGAAATCCGCCTGCCTCTGCCTCCCGAGTGCTGGGATTAAAGGCATGCACCACCATGCCCGGCTAAAGGTGCTCTTTTTAGTATTTCAAAAACTGTCAGGGACTTTATATTTAGATCAATACACATCTCACCAAGTTTGAAAAATATAATTTAAAACTTCTTTGAGGTTCTGGGAATCAAATCCTCAGGGTCTTGTTCATGCTAAACAAGTGTGTCCCCCAACCCCCCAGGTGTACTAGCTGTTGGCTTTCTTGATACAAGCTCACCTGGTCTTCACACTTACAGTTGTGCTGGCTGGCCTTGATGTGGAGATTCAGCCTCAGCTTCCCAGGTGCTGGGATTATAAGCATGCTCCACCCTGCCAATATTAAAGTGACTTATTTTGGAAGATGTAACCAGTTATAAATAGCTTTAAAGTAGGAAACAGCATGGGGACCTCAGACTCTGGTCTTAGCTTTGTCACTCAACAGTTGTAGGCCCTTTTTTAAAAACGTATTAACACCATTTTGTCAATTTTTCTTCATTAAGGTCAAGTAGCTTTATTGAAATATCTGTGGTCCCTTTATACTAAGTTGTAAGATACTTTTTTTCCTTCTGCTTCCTGCCTTGCAGAACCTTCTTTCTCAGTATTATATCATTTCTGGTAACTTATGGATAGCCTTCCTGGAATTCTTGTCCAACTCTCAAAACAATACAGAACAGAATAGAACAAAACAGACTGTTGGCATTTGTCTGGACCCAGAGTCTCTTAGCAGTAACAAGCCTGTTAGGGCTGTGGTTGTGTACTGTGTTTGTATTCATACCTGACTACTTCTCTGGCTCTCCTGTGAGGTAAGGACTCTGTCCTGTTTCTCCTTAACAGCTAGTACAACTGTAACTCAGAAGACATTTGTTGAGTGAATGCTCATTAGCTAAGTTTTGACTTACGTTCATGTTCTATAGATACTTAGGTAGTTTTGCACAGGGTAGGACATTGTATTTAGATGGAACATGTTATTTGCAACCTGATTTTTTAAATTCTTGAGCCAAAACAGTATTGTGGGATGAGTTGCATTTGGCAGATAAGCAGATGCAGTTGACAGATCAATGGATTGGACCCACAGGGCATCAGTTTTTGTCAAGGGCACCTTAAAATAGCTTCTGGTTTGGCTTGTGTATCCATATTTAAAAACACATTCTGTTGGAAACACCTAAAGTGCTGTGGGAATGAGCATTCCATATTTATTTTTGGTGTTGACCTAAAAGCTCGAGAATAATATTTTCAATTTTTAATATATTAGTCTGTCAAACCTAAATATTATTGTATGGTAGCACAGTCTTCACGTTTTAAAACATACTCCCCTATATACATCTTTCATTTTAGAATAGTGTCTTTTGTACCCCTTCAATAACTAAAGAAGTTGCTTGTTGAATTGATAAAACAATTAGCTAAGCCCACTAAAGTGTACTTCCCACTTGTTATTTCACTTGATGATTGTCTCTATGATACCTTAATTCCAGTCTCCTTTTAGCTTTCATAAGGAAATTCAGGGTTTTGTTTTGTTTTTTCTTTTGTTTATCTCTGGAGTCTTCAAATTCTTGGATTTTGATTCACAAATGAATAGAAATAGTTATATACAGAACATTGTTTTACTAAATAATCTACTTAGTTTTTATTTTTGTTGTTTGTTTCTGAGATAGTATTTTAGTATGTAGCCCTGGCTGATCTGGAACTTGTATGTAGACTAGGCTAGTCTCAGAAAGATCTACCTTCCTCTGGCTCCCCAGTGCTAGAATTAAAAGTGTGCACTACAACTCTTGACCCAGCTGCTTAGGTTTGCAAAGTTCTCTTCACAGTTGTAGATAGCACCATGCTGAGGGCTTGGACTAGGACTTCCAGCATGCCTGCTGAGCTTGAATTACTTCTAATATATATGTTGCATTAATTCATAGCCAAATTGGAATGCCTCTACCCAGCTCACTATCTCAGGCTTGAGATCCCACGTTCATATTTGGCTCCTCTTTTCTCCCTTTTCTTTTGCTTTCAGGTGATGGCCAGTTAGTAGACTGTCACACTAATTGCTGCTGGCACTCTGCTCTAACATTGCCTGACACATGCAATATTTTCTTGTTTGCCTCTACAGAGTCCTCATTCAGTTTTAATATCTTTAAAATCCATAATTTGTGGGCATGTATTCTGTGGTGTGTGCATGTGGGTCTGTGTGTGAAGTGACAGCACCTCACTATGTAATCTTAGCTGGTCTCAAACTCTCTGGTTCCCGAATTTTGGGATCAAAGCTATGTGCCATCATACCTAGTTTGTGGGCATATATTCTTGTTCAGAAACTTAAAAATACTACCACCACCTGTTTCAACTAATCATAGTTTAATTTTTCATCATTATTAGAAGAAACAAACAAAAAAGTCCAAAAACAAAAAATAACTAAATTGGTTTATTTGTTTCAGGTGTTTCTGGTGAGAAATTTGATGTAGCTAACACCTTTTTTGTCTAAATATGCAAAGTATTCTGTTAGGTAAAGTAGATATGTCTTTGATAAGAAGATGTGATTGGTTTACTCCTACTGACCAAACCCAAAACAAAACAAAACAAGAAAAGCAAACAAAAAAGAAGACCAGAGTAGAACAGAAAACCAAGGAGTTACAGGGCCAAGATCTGAGAAAAGGAAACTTCAGAGAGAGGAGAGTGACACTTGAACTAACTACTTCTTGGGCCACCTTCCTATTCTGGAAGTGGGGGGAGGCCACTATACTCTAAAATTCATTTATGTACTCTGCTGTGGAGCTGCATCCTCAACTGCACTCTGCACTGTCATATTTAATAGAGCTCTGATAGACTTGAGTAGAAGATATATAATAGATTATCAAAGCTCATCAAACTGGAGGAATAGCTGCTCCCAGCAGCAGTAAGATTGACAAGCTATCGAGTGACCTTTGGCACAGAAACTTTCTTCTTGCTTAGTTATGGTGGTCTAGACTGGCTGGCACCTTGAGTCATGAGAAGCAGAAGTAGATTCTCTTTGGAGAAGATATTTTCTTAGGCATGAGTTTTAATTTTTCATAATCATTGTCTGGTATATCAGAAACAGTCAGAGTTGGAAGTGTGATTGTAAAGTTTTGAGAAATATCAGACAAGAATTGAGAACCACCAGTAGTCTCTTTAAAGAAATAATACAGAGTATTCTTCTGATCGGTGTCTCATTGTGATAGTTTTTGCTTTATCTTACTACATTTTATTTTGTCGTTTGGTTGTTATCTCTTAGAAGCCTGTATTTTTCTAATGAGAGACAGAAAGAGTGGATCCAGAGTGGAGGGGACATGGGAAGGAACTGGGAGTGAGTAAAGAATGGGGAGATGTAATCAGGATATATTTTACAAGAAAAGAATCAATTTTGAACAAAAGGGAAAATGAAAAAAAAAATAGAGTATTTGGATAGATGTTTATAGGTGAAAATTTGGTGATTCAGGTTGGAGTGGTGTACAATAACAAAAAGATAAGTTGAGTTTATATAAATGTGATATTGTTTATTTTACATTTGTGTGTGTGTGTGTGTGTGTGTGTGACAGTGTGACAGACATACAAGAATATCAGAGTAGGGACAGGGGAGAGGAGAGACTCTTTTACATACCACAGTGCACATGTGGCAATCAGAGGATAGTTGCAGGAGTTGATTATCTTCACCATGTCAGTCCTAGGGATCAAACTAAGGTCCTCAGGCTTGGCAGCAAGGTATCTTACCCACTGAGCCATCTCACTGACCCAAATGATGAAGAGGGTATAAAAGATACATGTAAGCAGAACTTACGGCAATAGTATGTAACGGTTTGGTAGCATACAATCTGTAATTGTGGGCTAACCTCCATAGGCATAGTTAACATGATGATAGAGGGAGAAAATGTGATTAAAAAATAATCAAAGAGGCTGGTGAGATGGCTCAGCGGGTAAGAGCACCCGACTGCTCTTCTGAAGGTGATGAGTTCAAATCCCAGCAACCACATGGTGGCTTACAACCACCCATAATGAGATCTGACGCCCTCCTCTGGTGTGTCTAAAGTCAGCTATAGTGTACTTATGAATAATAATAAAAAAATGAATCCTTGGACTGGAGAGAGCAGGGACTGAGCAAGTGGGACCGACCGGAGCGAGCGGGGCCAGCCAGAGCGAGCAGGGTTGACCAGAACGAGGAAAAAAAATAATCAAGGTTGCAGATACGTATATCCAACCAATGGACAGAAGCCAGGGACCCCTGTGATTGAATTAGGGAAAGTCTAGAAGACACTGAGGAGGAGGATGACCATAGGAATACCAGCATTCTCAACTAACCTGGATCCCTGAGATCTCTCAGACACTGAGCCACCAACCAGGCAGCATATATTAGTCTGACGTCCGTAACACATATACAGCCGAGTATTGCCTGGTCTGGCCTCACTGAGAGAAGATGCACCTAACAACCCTCCAGAGACTTGAGATTGTAAGGAGTGGGAAGTCTAGTGGGTGGGGTGGGGTAGGGTAGGGATATCCTCTTGGAGATGGGGTGGGGGAAGGGATGAGATGAAGAACTGTCAAAGGATAGACCAGGAAGGGGGGTAATGACTATAAAAGAAGATTTAATAATAATAATAGAAAATAATCAAGCCACGAAAAGGAGGGAAAAGGCACAAAGAACAGATGAGGCATAGAATAAGGAATAACTTAAATTTTACCCTGTCTATCATTATATGAAATGATAAAAGCTAAGGACTGCTTTGAGAAGCAATAATCAGACAGTATAAAATCCTGCAACTTTACCAAATATTGGTGCCAAGAACCACAGCTGAAAGATAATAAGGAAACAGAAAAATTGAAAGTAAATGTTGGACATGTTAGACAAGGGCAAGTGAGAGGGCTCTGTGGGAAATTTAAATCCCCAGAGCCCATTCATAAGCCAGACACTTAACCCTCGTGCTTCTACAGGGAGATGGTGGAAGAGGCAGGAAAACCCCTGGAGGCTTATGGGCCAGGTAGCCTGGCATCCATCAGGAAAAGATGACAATAGCAGCAAAAAGAGGCCCTATATCAAACATGGCAAAGGTAGGGTGTTTTAAGAAAATTTAATTTGGAATAGAATTTAAAACACGAGGTTAGAAAATAATAAAATTTGGAAAATCAAAAAGCCTTAGCATTTATCTCAAACAGCAGGTGGAACCTAAAGAAAGCTTTAAAGCACAGTGGCTTCTTGTTAGACTACTGCATTGTTTAGAGCTATCCAGACAGCTATGATTCAGAGTAAAAGTTGACTAATCTCAGCTTAGAGCAGTGAAGATGGCAGCACCAACAAAGAGTTGTCATGGATAAGGGACAAGAGAACTTTATGGGCAGAGGCTCCTCTGTGGTACTTACCCAGGTCTTAAGAAGTAGTCCTGTGAAGAAGACAGGGAAGGATGTTCCAGTGGGGTTGGGAGAGGGGAAAAGCTAGACAAGGTAGACCAGATTCAGATGGCAGAAACCATTGAATGTCAGGAATTGCATCTTAGAGCATCAGTGTTAGAAGCATAGAGAATGGATTGGAGTAGGAATGATGGGATATAGGGAAGTGCTGTTGGTGGCAGACTAACAGGTCATCTGCCATTCCAGAATCTAAAAAAATGAAACTCTGAAAGGGGATGTCTTTAAATTCGTATTGAAACTCATGTATTAAAACTTGATATGGGGTGGGAGAGATGGCTCAGTGGAGAGATGGCACTTGTTGCTCTTGCAGAAGACACAGGTTCAATTTTCAGCACCTCCATGGTAGCTTATGCCATCTATAACTTTAGTTCCAGGGGTTCTGATGCCACCTCTGACAGGTCTGAGCATCGAGTTTGCAAGTGGTACACATGCATACATGCAGGCAAAACACTGAAACAGATAAAATACAACCCAAAACTTGATCTTAATTTGTGTGAATAATTTACTGGGACCCTTTAACTTTCCCAGAAATAACAGTGTGTGGTCTCAGGCCTTACTGGAGCCCGATCATATAGTACCTTCAAAATTTACCAAGCTCTGAGTAAAATAAGGTATACATGTGGCCCTACTCTTAGTGTAAAAACCATGAACCAGTTGGTAATAAAAAGGAGAAAGGCTGTCCCTAGTGGATATGGACATAGTGCCTTTAATCTGAGCACCTCAGAAGCAGAGGCAGGTAAATCTCTGTGACTTAAAGTTGAAGGTTGGCCTGGTCTAATAGTGAGTACCAGGCTATCCAAAGCTTCATAGCTATAGAACCCAGAGAGAGATCAAAATTTCTGTGCTCTTTAGAGGTTGGGAAATAGACTGTGTTTTATGTTTGATTTGACAAATATTTATGCTATGTATGCTAGGCCTTAATATGCAGTGCCTAGATGCTAGAGTTACAGAAAAATTGAAGCTTTATTCTTTAGCATCTTTTATGGAAAAAGACATAATGATCATTTTAATATTCTGAAATGTGAAGAGTGACTGGGTAGGAAAATAGACTGAGTTCCAAGTCCTGGCTAATTTTCTCTACTGTGAAAAATTTTCAAATATATCTGTGCACCTTTTCTTAACTCTGACTTCATTCCTTCCAGAGCAAGGCAGTAGCCCTTGATGAGGAGTTGAAGACTCCTTGTGTAATTACCTTTCCATGAGAATTGCACAGCAGTATTTTGCTTTTAAGTTTAGGTTGATTGCACCTTTACATATTCAGATCTTTTTCCCATCTGGTTTCTTTTTCCAGTAGCTCCTCCTTCCTGCCAAGGAAGTGTTCTGCTGCTCTGCTATGGTTGGCTCCACTTTGAATCCTCTACCCTTGGCAGACTTTAATGTTTATGTTGCCACTGTCATGCTAACTATTGTGCAGGTTGTTGTGTTTAACTATCCATCAGGATGCCATCTTTTGAACAATATGTACTTTTGAGAATAGCAATGCCGAATGACTCATGCTGGTGTCTGCCCCCCTATTATGGCCTTGGTTTAGGACTTGAGGTGAATGTGCCAGTTGTAGTGCTGCTGACCTTGTTCCCAGTTCCCAGTTCCTGCTGCTGATATAGTAGAGTTGTAGTTTCACTACCTTGAAATTAGGCCATACCAAGTGACTTTGGCACATGAGTTGTTCCTGAAAGTAGCGTGTCCACAAACGCAGGGAATACTTAATGTTGGCTCTGCAGTTCCTTATGTTGCTGCTTCCTTGTCTTGGTGTTCCCAGTGGCAAATGTTCATCTTTATTCACATTTCAAATTATCCCCCCTACTTTGTTTCCCCTCTGCAAATCCCCCATCCTGTCTCCTTCCTCCCTGCTTTTATGAGGGTGCTCTCCCACTCACTCACTCACCCACCCACCCCTGCCTTACTGCCCTAGCATTCCCCTACACTGGGGCATTGATCCTTCACAGGACCAAGGGCCTCCCCTCCCACTGCCAGATAAAGCAATCCTCTTCTACATATGCAGCTGGAGCCATGGGTCCCTCCATGTGTACTCTTTGGTTGGTGGTTTAGTCCTTGGGAGCTCTGGGGCAGTGGTCTGGCTGGCTGATAGTGTTATTCTTCCTATGGAGTTACAAACCCCTTCAGCTGCAAAGGTTCCTCTTAACTCTGGTCCTAAGTAAGGATAATGTGGATCAAACTCTCAACACATCAAACTCTCATGAGTGAGCAAGAAAGCTGTATTTTATCACCCACACTGCCTCCCCTCCCCCGTGTGTGTGTGTGTGTGTGTGTGTGTGTGTGTGTGTGTGTGTGTGTGTTTGTGTGTGTGTATGTGATGCGAAATCCATTGGAACAGTTGTGAACCACTTTTCCCTAAGCATTTTGTGGATAAGTTCAGTGCACTTGGTTGAACTGTAGTGTATCTTCACTTTAGCCACCTGAGTGTTGTGGCTTTTGATTCAGTTCACTGACCATTTAAGAATTGCTCATTTTCAGTAGTTTGGAACTTTATATTACTAAGTTGTTTAAGCAGTCCGCTTCCAGGGAAAGACAATAAATAACATTAAAGTGGGGGAAACAGCACAGATAATTTTCTGTTCAGATCCAGAGCAAGGGGGCTGTGGAATGGTACACGTTTTCATTCTTAAATTTCTTTTTTTTTTTTTTTCACTTTTTAAAAAATTTATTATTAGAGAGTTTCTTCATTTACATTTCAAGTGTTATCCAAAAGTCCCCTATATCCTCCCCCTGCCCTGCTCCCCTACCCTCCCTCTCCTGCTACTTGGCCCTGGCATTCCCCTGTACTGGGGCCTATAAACATTGCTAGACCAAGGGCCTTTCTTACCGAATAATGGCCAACTAGGCCATCTTCTAATACATATACAGCTAGAGACATGAGCTCTGGGGGTTCTGATTAGTTCATATTGTTGTTCCATCTATAGGGTTGCAGACCCCTACAACTCTAACAGCAGTTTAGAGAAGTGTTTTTAGCTGTTTTAATTAAAAGGAAGTTGATTGGGTACTGTACTGGCTGGTTTTATGTGTCAACTTGACACAGGCTGGGGTTATCACAGAGAAAAGAGCTTCAGTTGGGGAAGTACTTCCATGAGATCCAGCTGTGGGGTATTTTCTCAATTAGGGATCAAGGGGGAAAGGCCCCTTGTGGGTGGGACCATCTCTGGGCTGGCAGTCTTGGGTTCTATAAGAGGGCAGGCTGAGCAAGCCAGAGCAAGCAAGCCAGTAAAGAACATCCCTCCATGGCTTCTGCATCAGCTCCTGCTTCCTGACCTGCTTGAGTTCCAGTCCTGACTTTCTTTGGTGATAACAGCAATGTGGAAATGTAAGCTGAATAAACCCTTTCCTCCCCAACTGCTTCTTGGTCATGATGTTTTGTCCAGGAATAGAAACCCTGACTAAGACAGGTACACTTAAAATATTTTAATAAAATTAGTACTTTTGATATGTTTAAGCTAAATATATCTTGGGTTTCTAGTTACTATAATTGACAGATCAATAATTAATTAGTTGAAACTAAGCTATAGCTAGTCTCTTTTACTTAATTTTATTCAGTCTGTACAAACATCGACTTATATATAAGCCTTCTGTCCAACTGCAAGTAAAGGGTCAATCATGTTTTGATGGGTGTTAAAGCTGGGCAGGTGTTGCATTGATATTTGCTTTTTGCCCAGTGGGTGGCAGTACAATCCAACTGGTTACTTGCAGTTGTCTTGGCAAAAATGAAAAAAATAAAGGCCTTAAAATTTAAATCTGTTGACATTTAAGGTGTGTCTTGAAACAAACAGATGAACAAATAACCTCTTTACTTCCCCAAATATACTTCTTTTCTTCTTGCTAGACTGAAGATTTTAGGTAATAAAGTTATTGGACTGAAGAAATGGTTAAAAGTGTTTGTAGCTCTTGTGCAGAACTAGAATTTGATCTTACCACTTACATTGGGCAGCTCACAGCAGCCTGTAACTCCAGCTCTAAGAGGTTCTGATGTACTGTTCTGGACTCCATGGATACCTATGCACATGGGGTTACAGTCTCTGTCTCTCTGTCTGTCTCTCTCTCTTTCTCACACACACACACCCTCCCTCTTTTCCTCCCTCCCTACCTTAAAAGAAATTTACCTGGTAACCTTTCTTCCTAGATCTCAAGGAAAATAGATATCATTACCATTAGTAACTCTTTTACTTGTGAATTCTACTGAAGGCTTTTCACTGAAGCAGTTGCCACCAGAAAGTCATTCTTATAGGAGAATTTGCCAGTGAGACAATCTAATCTAACCCTGAGCCATTTCCACAAGTGCTCATTCAGACAGTGGTTTTAATGTTCATCATGAGCCTCTGAGGATAGAGACTTCTCCTTAACTTGTTTCATTGCAGGCTTAGCATGATCTTAGGTCCTCAGACAGATTCAGAAGTGACATTCTGTAAGTTGCTAGAAAGTACTGTATCCAGTGAACATAATGCAATAGACCTTTTTTCAAAGTTATGTCTTAACTTTTAAACTTAATTTGTTTTATCATAACAATATAACAACTTCCTAAAACACATTAAAGAAAAAAGGGTTATATAATGGTATATAATGTAACAAAATCTTAGGATTGGATAATTTTATCAAAAATGCTTTTTTATCAAAAGACTCTACATCCATGTTGACTTTATTGCAAAGCATGCTCCCTTTTTTGTTTATTTGTTTGTTTATTGTATAGCAAAGAAGGTCAACCCTGGAGTGAAAATGCTTTCAGCTGCTTATACTATGAAGGAGTTGGGTGGTTTCAGAAACCTTTGCTCTTTACAGTAGTGCACATTGAAGTGACAGTGATTTGGCTGCAGAAGAGACTCGACTCATGGCAGAATAAATAGCAGCTAATAGATTCTTGATATGATAGCAGCAAATATGTAAGAAATATGTGTTACTGGTGTGTGTGCTGGTATACTTTTGAAGACCTTAGAGATGGGAAAAACACATTGAATAGCCTTTGCTATTTGACCTACCTATGCTCTGAGGCTTTTGTATTATGCAGAGCTGAAGTTCTTCTGGTCTTTGTCCTTAACTCTTCTACCTGATGCCTGAAATAGCTCAGAGGTTAACTTGCTTTCTAGAGCTTCTACCAAAACCTCTCATTCTTCTTGGTGAGCTCTTTTAGCTTCCTTCAAAATGGCTCCATTCCCCTTTTTTGCTGTACAAACATCCTGCTTCTTCTGTTCTTGACACACCATACAATTCACAACACTTGGTTTTATGTCTCTTGAAAACTGAAGAACTTGTTCTTTGAACTCTCATCTGTGTAGCCCATTCCCTCTAGTCTGCAATGCCTGTGAAGCTCATTATGCCTACTGTAGTCTGCTTCTGCACACCCTCCATGTTTGCACAGTCACAATGCTTTTAATTTCCTACTTGGGCAATACCCAAGGGTACTAGTAGCTCCTGAACATTTTATTTATAGGCTTTAACTTTTCATAGTTCCTTAATCAGCTTTGAGCTTGGCAGTAGAGTTGATTTTGTTGGGAGCTAGTATGTCTAAACACCATTGCTAACCAAGTCACTCATCTTAAAAATGTCTATAATTTGGCTTTAGGGATTGCATATGATTTGTTGAGTAGTAGTATAATGTTTACTAAATACACCTTGCTGTCTGGGCTCTAGATGTTTAAGAGGTGGAATGTCCCCTGTTGATAAAGTCCAGTTTTATTTGTTTTTGAATGACACGTTCTCACTTGTTGCCCAGGCCATTCTCAGTCTCCTTGGGAATACAGGGTTTCTTCACTGCACCTTTATTGATTCCAGATAGAAAAGTATTTGCTGTAGCCCACATAAAACTAAAGGCCTTTTGGAGCCTTCAGGCTTAAAAATTTATCATTTATTATTTTCATGTGTATTTATTTGTACATTCACATGAGTTTATGTGCTTTATATGGGTACAGGACCCTATGGCAGCAAGAAGACAGCATCTGTCATGCATGAGCTGGAATCCAGTCCTGGGTTCCCTATAAGAGCAGTAGGTGCTCTTAACTACTGAGCAATCACTTCAGCCCCATTTGCAGTTATTTAAATAGTGCAAATGGTTCCTGAGGCCAAAATGTTTAAGATGCAATACAATAAAACTTACTCAAAGATGATAGATTACAGATTGATATTCACATGAGGAAAGATAGATTACAGATTGATATTCACACGAGACAGATTGATATTCACATGAGTAAAGAGAGCTGTTATACTTTTATCTCTACAAGCAATGATTTTACAGAAGGATAGAAAATAATTAAGTGGTGGTTTCAAGGAGTAGAAGTCAACTTAAAACACTAAACCCCTAAATAAGGAGGGGGGCTAAGGGTATGGCTATGGGTTCTGTCCAAAGCACCTGCACTACTTCCCCTAAAAATTGCAAAAAGTTTAGAATAATTATTTTTTTTCCTGCAGCTTGTTTCTTCCTGTTTGATATGATGGATTTTTTTTTTCCAATTAATGTTCAAGCCAAATAATATCATTTTGGAATAGTGAAACTCAGGCATCGTTTTTCCCAGTGGGGACCAGAGTTTATTGGATGTAAGTTTTAAAGAGGAACAGTTTGATTAGGATTTTCAAAGTGACATTTATTTCTAGTTTCCTGGAATAGATGGAGTTTATTTTCTCAGACTGTCATAATTTATAGTCTTGTCATTTCAAAGGTTTTGAGTAAGTGCAACATGAAATGTGGAAGTAAAAAAATTAAGTGTTCTGACATTTGATTTAGCACAAAAAGTACTTTTTAATACTCCTAACCTTTGAGGCTTCGGGACTTTGTAAAGGAATAAGGAGTTCAATTGTATTTATTCTCTCTGCTGTTAAATGTGCCTTTTGATCGGTGTTCATGTTTTTTAACACTTAGACGAAGTGTCCTTTCATGAAAATGAAAAAAAATATTTTAATGTAGTGGCTTTTCAGATTTTTTTTTTCTATATGGGTAGAATTTACTTCTTTGAGTGCTAAATATCATTTCCTAAGTTCTTTGAAGCTGCTTTGAGGAAGATGGTGTATGCCAGTCTGTTCATTAAGGATAGTTAGGCTTGCTTGTAATGCAAGCCATTCTTCTAAGTTCTCTGGTTGATGAAGATTGCTTTTAAAAATATGAATGGATCTTTCTAAGTGTTAGGCACATGGTTGCTGTGCACCCTTGCTCATATATATTTTTACAGTATGTCTTTTTTCAAAGCGGTTCCAGATTTTCTGATTTTTGCCACATTCTCCTAAATAGCACAGTGTGAGTATTGCTCCTTAGTATAGAAATTGAAATTCAAAGTGATGCATTACTTACTCAGTACCATAGAGCCTTGATAATACTAATGTAGAAATTTAGATTTAAACAGTGATAGGTTAGATTTAGATGTTGTAAAGTTTAGATTTCAAAACACCCTGCTTTTGAAAAATATACCTCTCCCTTTCTCCCGTGTTCTAGGCATTCTGGTTAGATTGGAGAAGAGCAGGTAAGGTACAGATTGTTGCCTCAGGGGCTTGCAGAGATTACTCAGTAGGAGCAGTAAGTGGTTTGCTCCACTGAAGGGCTGTGGAACTCAGATGTTTTGAGAAAGTGACAAATCTTGAAGGAAAAGAGCAAGTCTGGTGAGGCGTGGGTAGAGAGATACTTGGGCAGATCAAACAACACTGATTCCACTTGGGATTAGTTAGTTGGTCCATGTGCTGAGCTGGGTTGTGTATAAGAAAGAAGGTGTAGGCTGTGGAATCAGAAGTAGACAATGTGCTCTAAATTGAGAGGTCTGAACTTAAGAAAAAATGATGATGGGAATTTTGGAGTACTAAGAAGTTGCCAGAATCTGATTGAGTCTTAGTGCTTATTAGCTCGGATCACACTCAAATGGTTAAATATTTCTGAGCTGTTTCCCTCTTATGTATGATAGAGACAACTTTTATTCCACAGGTAGTTAGGAAGACTAGGAAAAGAATGGAAAGATAAACACCAGACCTTTAAGTACTCTGTAATGAAAGATGAAGTAGAGATAGTTCCCAGTATATATTCCAAGCTCCTAGGTAGAAGTCAAAGCATTATGAGGTGACTCCTTTAGAGGTATTAGAACATTCAGCATTTCTCAAATAGCTTAAGACACACCTTGTATAATTTCACTTATTTTTTGTGTATGTCTCTGTATATGTGTGAGTGGATGGGTACCTGAAAAGGCCAGTAGAGGGCTGGAATCCTTGGTTCTGGAATTACAAGTTGTAAGCTGCTTGATAGGGGTTTTGGGATCCAAACTCAGGTCTTCTGGGAGAACAGCAAGCACTCTTAACCACTGAACCATTTCTCTAGCCCCCTAATTTTATGTGGTTGAACTTGGTACTTAGGAGTCTTAGTGTGGTAGAATGTGAAAGCATGATGTTGTCTTTAAGGTCTGGTTGTCAGATGATGAAGTTTCCAAAGTTTGTTTTTATATTTTATACCTTCCCATTCCCCAACACTGTGACTCAGGAATTTTTAGTTCAATACATGTGTCTTATCATTTGCTAATATTTTAATCCCTTTAAATTTAATATTTTAAAATTTAATTAGTAATTTAATTTAAATTTATTTAATTTAAGTAATTTAATTATAATTTATAATTTAATTATCATTTGCTAAAATTTAATCTTTAAGTTTAATTAATAATTTTAATCTGTTTTATTTAGGCTTCTTTAATGTTAAATTAACTTAAGAATAAAATAAAATAGTACATGGATATAGTTTTGTAAAACATAACATCTTATGGTACTACAACAAAATACCATAGGCTGGGCAAGTTAAGTTATTTCTTTTCTTTTTGTTTTTGTTCTTGTTTTTTTTCGAGACAGGGTTTCTCTGTGTAGCCTTGGCTGTCCTGGAACTCACTTTGTAGACCAGGCTCGCCTCGAACTCAGAAATCCGCCTGCCTCTGCCTCCCGAGTGCTGGGATTAAAGGCGTGCACCACCATGCCCGGCTCAAGTTATTTCTTATATCGGTTTGGAAGCCAAGAAGTTTCCAGATCGAGGTTCTGGCTTATGGGTTCCTGGTGAAGACTCCTCCTGGATTGCAGATGAAACATTCTCACCAAAGCCTTCTCCCTACCACATTTTGATAGCAAAGATTTAGAAACCCTTTGTTGTTCTTTGAAGGCATGGTCTTGTAGGATGTGGGGCCATGCCCTTATGACTTCATGGAATTTTAATTATTTCCTTACTTCAGATATAGCTATACTGGGAGACAAGACATGTTCAGTCAACGTACAGTAAATTTGGAGAATTTCCGTGAATTTGTGACTTAGTATTTTGTAGGAGTGAGTGAAGTTAGGTGTGCATTATACTGTACTTCATTCAGTCTAGACCTGCAGGTATATGTGAATCACTTGAGTCCTTACTTCTCTTGTTGACAGTTGGTTAACTAGAGAAGCTGTTTACAATGGAGATAAAATTTAAAAATGTATTAGCCACTCTAATAGTGTCTTAAAAGATTGGTTTATTTTAATTTATACAAGTCAATGCTTTACTTCATTGTATGTTTGTATACCACATGGTACAATGCTTGTGGAGGCCAGAAGATGGTATTGGTTGGATTCCCTAGAACCAGAGGTTCAGGTGGTTGTCAGCTACCATGTGGGTGTTGAAATCTGAACCTGGGTTCTTTTGTAAGAGCAGCAAGCATGCTTAACTGCTTGACATCAATTCAGCCTCTCTGGTAGTGTCTAGAGCCTGCTTTACTTACTTGAATTCTGTCCCCCCTAATTCCAGGTCCTGATATAGTATGATTCCTTTAAGAAGTATTTCTAATTTAGTGGTGATGTATTAAATCATACTTTTTAGCTAATATGTTAAGGCCCTACAGTTTTTAAAAGTGTCTGAAGTGAAGTGTCATAGAATAAACTTTGGAACAAAAAAATCTGAATTGACTTTAGAGTATAAGTACCTCCTTCATCTTAGGTTCTTTCTGAGTTGGTTTGTATTGCAGGGATTGAAGAACTACTTTCAGCTGGTTTCCCAAAGTACTTACGTTGATATTCTTTCTCACAGGCCAGCCCTCCAGACCTCTATATTGAAAGATTTAATATAGCTCTGGGACAGTATATGGGAGCATTGCAGAGTATCGTGCCTCTTTTCATATATATGGTAAGTTAGAGCTCTGTCTCGCTTTCTTTCCCAAACCATGCAAGGTTAATTGTGTTCTGTTTTCATTTACTATAATTATAATTTCTGTCCCCTTTCCTGAGTCAGTTTACAGATGGGTGTGTTTATGAATATGGAGTCTAATCACCACCTTATTCTTACAGCACATCTAAGTGGAATAAGCCAGAAATTGGAGGTGGAAAAGCTAGAAGGGCATTTCTTCTCTATCCCTCCCACAATTTTCTTTTGTTAATTTTGTTCTTTAACAGTTTCATGCATGTATATAGTACATTCTGTTTGTGTTTTTCTCTAACCCTCTCTTCCTCTGTGCTGTCCCCCATCCCCAGTATCCCCACAGGTCCCATTCCTATGTACTTGCTGAGAGGAGACCTTTAAATCCTGTCAGGAAAGAAAGTATTAGGTGATGAAAGCTTGGAACACCTTTGTTCAGAAAAATACCTAAAACAAAAGTAGATGGGGAACATTGTAGGAAATTTGTAAAATACTAGACACAGATTTATTGTCTTTGATAATTAACTTTTATGGATTAATTAGAAAAAAGTCAGCAATACTGTTTTTGTCTGATATGAATAAGATAGTTCACAGAATATATGTATATAGCATAAAAAAGGGAAAAATATATCACACCATTGTTAAATGTAACTTACAATTACTTTTAAATTACTTTTTAAAAAGTGCTTGGAAATACTTATTTTTGATGAATCTGTAAAAGAAACAGACCTATAATTTAGAGTAAAAATGAATTGCTAAAATTGCCTTGAAGGACTCAAATTTTATGTATAAAATTTCTCAAGTTCATAAATAGATATAAACACTAAGTGTATATATATATATGTGTGTGTGTGTGTGTGTGTGTGTGTATGTAATATATATACATACACACATGCATATATACATACATTTTTAATAGCAGAACATTGGACATAATTGTATTGTCATCAGTTGGGGATTGTTTTAACAATTTATGGAAAACTAGGAAAATATACAGTTAATACAATGGCATGATTCTGTATTTTTGTGGAGAAATGTTTCATAGGTCCTAACATTAGGGTAAAAGTGCCAGGTACCAAGGTACAAGCAGTACGTAGTACTCAGTGGGGAGGAGTGGTTCCCATGCGAGGAGTGTTTCAAAACAAGTATATCATGTCATTTTCTTTATAGAATGGGACCTGTAAAGCTAAATAAAACACAGGATCAGCTCTGGAAGGCTTTAACCCATTGACGTACCTGTAGTTCTTAACCAAGGGTTTGCATCTTATTTTAGTTTCCCCTTTTTTAAAAAAAAAAAAAAAAAAAAAAAAACAGGGAAATACTGCTGAACTAAGAGAGTGAGTGAAAAATTTGTTTTCATTCCCTTTGTGTTTTCTACTCTTGGTCATTGAGCTAGCATTTAAAACATGAACACATTTAACAGTTTCAGATTTTTATTTGTTTTCCTAGTCAGGTGGATTTTGGTAAAAAAGAGAAAACGTAATTCAGAGTGACTCTGATAAATAAGGAATGGCAGTCCATCTTGTAACAGACCTTGAGAGTAGGCAGTTCCCAGGTATGTTGGAAGTCAGGGTTTCTGTTTTATACCTTGCTGTACACCATAGAATTATCTTTTATTGGATATAAATGAAGAACTTTTCCTTTAATCACTGCTTGTGGTTAGCCTGATTAGGGTGTCTGCTTCCGAGCAGAGGTGATATCTAGAATTTGGTACAGTGGCCATTACTAAAAGGCATGTATAAAGGGACTTTTCCTAGTGGCTTCCATTACCTGCCTGCCCTAAGCTTTGGATGCTGAGGAGTGCCTTTCTTGAGTCTTCCTGCATTGCCTTTTGATGCTGGCGATGAGCTTGTTTTTTGTTTTTAAAGATTTATTTATTTATGATGTATACAGTGTTATGCCTGTGTGTATGCCTGCAGGGCAGAAGAGGGCACCAGATCTCATTATAAATGGTTATGAGCCACCAAGTGATTGCTATAAATTGAATTCAGAACCTTTGGAAGAGCAGTCAATGCTCTTAACCTCTGAGCCATCTCTCCAGCCCTGGTGATGAACTCTTAAAGGCATGGCTCTGTACTGTTTCCATATTATTGTGGTTAATAATTGGATCTTTCAACCTCATGCCAAGAAAACCTGTGACTAGAAATGGCTGGGTTTGCAGTTTGCAGGGCTTTTTTATTTTATTATTATTTTATTAATATATTTATTCATTCTCTAAAACAGTATTTAGTTCTCCTATTCATGGGAGTGATTACTTTTCCCTATTGATATATAAAAACTTATTTACTTTTTTTTTTTCAGAATAAGTTTTACATAGAAACTAAGCTTAACAGAGACTTAAAAGATGACCTTATAAAACTGTTTACGGAACATGTTGCAGAGAAGCACATTTACAGCCTAATGCGTAAGTATACTTTTACTTACTTTGGGGGTGAGACAGCACTAGCCATGGTCTCCTTTCTCCTTTCTCCCTTCCTTCTCCAGCTCACTCTTACTCTTTCCTTTCATCTGAGAACAGTCTCTAAACTCCAATATTGACATCTCTAGAGCCAGAGAGCAGGAAGTTAGCGAGAGACACGATTGAAACTGGCTTAATAGTCACCTACTGTTCTGGGCCACTTAGGCAGCTCATTTATTGGACAGTGTACTTGGCCTGTTCTGTGATGCCATTTCTTCCCTGAGCAGGATTATGATTAGGTGGGTCACATGTCACCAGTGACTTCTGAAAGAGCACTGGTTGGTTGTCTGTGAAGGCAAGCACAGTTTCTCTCTGGTTCTACTGTTAATCTAGTGTGGCTGCTATTTACCATGTTAGCAAGTTGCTAGCTTCCTGTGGATTCGCATCTGTAAAATATTTACTATGGTTGTTTAGATAGCTAATTAAGATCCAGGTTCCAAACTCGTTCAGTCTTTCCAAGGCCTGGCGTTATTTTCTCCTTAAGAGAGTTTCCCTCTCCTGAGTAGACTCCAGGCAAACCATCACTAGCCACTAAGCACCTTCAGAAGCTCATGTTTTGATCAGTATTCAGCAAGGCATTCTTTAGTGTTCTGTAACTAATGTGGATTGTAGTTTATATTTTATTGAAAACTTTTAGTTGTAATTAGTTGCTACCACACAGAGGTTTTACTGAAATTTACAAAGTAATTGTTTTAAAGCTTGACCACAAGCTCTTGTTTTCACTTTTGCTTTTAAATGAAGACAAGGATTTATATACTGAGCCGGTTCACTTTTGCAAGATACAGTTTTCACACAATAATGTATATTCAATTGACATCATACTCCCAGAGAGTCCAGAGTCCAAAATAGGAGAACCATAAGCTTGGATTATAACATGCATTATTTTTAAGACTGGTCAGATACTTACATAAGATTTTTGTATTGAGATATTCCACTTGTTTTGGTTTTGAGAGAGGGTCTTGCTCTCTCAAACCAAGGCTGGTGTGGAAGTTTAAGAAATCCTCCTGCCTGAGCTTCCCAAGTGCTAGATGGTAGAAGTGTACTATTATACCAGCTTCTAGCCATTGGTTATAGCATTGAATACTGACATTGTTTTTAGGTTCCTAAATCACATTTTCTTCTTTGTTAAAATTCCACAGAGAAATGCTACATCTGGTAGAATGTATTTCCTTTCTAAATATGTCTTTATACTGTTAATTTGGAAGTCAACTTTATTGGACACATAGGAAGAATATTGAAGAGAATTTTGTACTTAGATTGGGTAAGAGTACTTCCTAGTCTGGGTTTCTCATGAAATTGATATTTAAAGGCAGATATATCCTTTTCCCAGCAAATGGAAAAAACCCTTAAGTTTTTATAAGTTGGATAAAACTAAGCGTATTAGATATTTATTGAACAGTTACTAGGTATTATACTAACGATGGAGGACACAGAGAGTGACTGCTAGTCACACTGGTTTTGGTCCCAGGAGAGGAAGCCTTATAAATGTTTTAACAGTTACATAGATGATCATCACAAAGATTTTAAAACAGATAATACACGCAGTTTACATGTAGCAGGACCTGTTCTAGATTCTTTACAAGTATTTAAAGTATTACATTTTATGACACTGTAGGATAGGTGGTCATTACCATAGAAATTGAGTCAGAGAGATAAAAGTAAAGTCCAAGGGGCTGGAGAGATGGCTCAGCAGTTAAGAGTACTGACTGCTCTGCCAGAGGTCCTGTGCTCAATTCCCAGCAACCACATAGTGGCTCACAACCATTTGTAATGGGATCCAGTGCACTCTTCTAGTGTGTCTGAAGACAGCTGCAGTGTACTCACATAAATAAAAAATAAAGTCCAAACATTAGTGACTCAGGGTTTGTGTCTTGGCTCTAGTGGCTACAACAAAGCAAGTAAGTATACCAAGTCTCTGTAATGTTTAAAAGTCTGAGCATTAGTTTCCTTTGGCTTTTACACATCTGGACATGCTGCTATTCCATTTACTGTCATTCAGAAACATTGGCTTCAGCCAGCAGCATCTTAGTTAACTGCAGTCTGGAATGGGCTTAGTGAGGTGATATGACCCAACTGGGGCTTTCTATTGGTGGCTTACATGATTCAGACATTAGTGTGGTTTTTAGTTTTCTCCAACAGTGAATGTTCCAAGATTCAGAAAGTAGCAACTTGGAAACTATAAATGTCTAAAGTCCTGGACTCAGAAAAAAATTCCTGCATTCTACTGGGTAAGCAGTCACAGAACCTAGGCTCCTGGGGGTAGATCGGGTAGATCATGGATCCCCATTTCTCAATAGGAGGTGTTTCAAACTAGTCTGGAGTCCGTATCTTAAACTTAGTAAGCCAAGGCAGAATGATCTTGTGTGCCAAAACCAAATTGGTTCTCAGTGCCCTCATGCTCATAAATTAATGTTTTGTGAATATTAATGTTGAGTGTCATCATTGTAGGTGAGGCTAGTTTTCCCTCAGTGCTGTGCATGCTCATGTGTCCTTAGAAAATAAATGGACTTGTGGTTTTGGCTGGTAACAAAATTACTTTCCCTACAAATTAGTTTTCACCTTGAATTAAACTGAAAGCCTAGCTAGGAGGTTTTACATTAATTAACGTATTGCTTGGTGCTCTACTGAGCAGATGTGACAATCAATATGTAGCAATTAAGCTGGACATTTCCAGAGAAAGTATAATGTGTTGACTTTTGCAGTTAAAGATAGAGTTTACTTTGCAGAGTCAAATAACGGTACTTAAATTTTCTTAGTTTTAAACCCTTGTAGATTGGCATTTTTTGAATTCATGTAGTTTTAGTTTTCATTTCCAGATCAAATTACTAAAAGGAATCCTTTGGACAGTGAAGACAGTAAGATGGCTCCGTATGTCAGGTTGCTGTAGAGTAAATGGAGAGAAGTGGCTTTTGTAAGTTATCTTCTGACCTCCACACATGCAGTGTGGCATTGATGCATGTGTGTGTACCACATACATACACAATATAAATATAATGAAAATGTGCAACATCATAGCACCAAGGAACATTTGAAACATCAGAGGAGTTCAGGACCCACCAAGATACTTAAGACTTTAATATTATAATATTAGGATTAGACATCTACCCCTTAATACCCTATGATTGATATACATCTGGGAGTAACAGGCTTGTTGAAGGACACTGCTCTTTAATACATGGCTTTCAGAAGAAACTGGTTACTAGGATGATACTTTTCTAGTACCAGGTCATATTTGAAGGCAGAACATGTACAGGGGTTATAGGGAGTACGATTTTACAGCCTCTTCTGCCATCAGCTAGCTCTGTGATTTTAGATAGGTGTGTGTGTGTGTGTGTGTGTGTGTGTGTGTTGTATAGGGGGTGCTGCTCATCTAGTTTGCAAAACAAAGATGACAAAGACTAGCTCTTACTGGGTTCAGTAACCACCACCCCACCGCACCCCCCAAACACACACCCATTGCATCCTAAGCAGGTCACAGTTCCTTTGAGGGAAGAAGCTGGAAAATCCTTTAAATTTAAATACTTTATCAAAAGAGTTTCAAGAAGAAGGGATGTTAGCAAATTATTAAAATAACTTATCAATTCTTAATAATCCTTTCTTTACAAGTTGAAGGTTTTATTTTACTTTATTGAGATATGGAGTCTCTTGTAGCTCAGGCTGTCCAGAAACTCTCAAAGATAACCTTGAACTTCTGATTTCCCTTTCACCTTCCTGGTTTCCGTGGTGCTGGGGATCAAACCCAGGACTTTGTACATGATAGGTAGGTAGGTAAACACTAACAAACTGAGCTATGTCCCAGCTTCTAGTAATATTTATTTTTGAATATAATTATTTACAATTAACTAATTGTAAATGGAGTGCATGCTGAATACCTAAGGCTTTCAGGATATAGACGTTCATTTAGAAATTCAGTTTTTAAACACTATATTTTAGAGTATCATGATTTGTAAGTTTCCATTTATCATCTTTAAAATTTGTCACTCAAAATTAAATTTGTTATCTGTGGATGATGAGATTGGAAGAATAAACAAATCAGCCTGTAACCTTCGTTAGTAAATCTCATAGAAGTTCTATGTCTGAAGTTAAAATCCTTGAAGGAAGAAGATACTTCCATTTTATAAAGGAAAACAGTTAGCTACAAATCTGGTTTATATAAAATTCCACTATTTAGTTTTCTTCTTCCTTTCTTTTTTTCCCCCTTTTCCCTCTTTTGGTTTGAATAGTAAGATAGTGGGTGTTTTGTTTGTTTTTGTCTTTTGCCTTTTGTTGTTGTTTTTTAATCTTAGAGATTAGAAATGAACTATTTTAGGGCAGTAGCACTTGCTCTGTCCAATAAATAGTTATTAGTGTCTGTTAATGATACAGTCTAGAAGTGCTATTGAAGTAATTACTTGTTTTAAAAACAAAGGAAATGTAGTAGGTAATATCAAAGAAAGCTAACTCCTTGTTCACAGTTAAAGTCAGAGTTAGCTTCGTCGTCGTCGTTGTCATGGTTAGAAAAGTAGAAAAGGTGGATTGTCATCTTCTGGTCTTTTGTGTAGAAAGTTGTTTTTTTTTTTTTTTCTTTATCAAGAAGGTGGAGCTATGGCATTTTCAAAAGTAGGCTTTGATACAGTTAATGAATTTGCTGTTGGTTGAGTATCCCTAATCTGCAAATCCAGAATGCTCAGAAATTTATATTTACTTTGTTTTTGAGAGGGAGGGGGTCCAGTCTGTAGTTATGACTGACCTCTAACTCAGAAAGATCTGCCTGCTTCTGCCTCTTGAGGGCCAGGATTAAAGGCATATACCACCATTTCCAGCTGAAATCTGTAGTACTTTGAGCATGACAGAAATTGGAGTATTTCAGATTTGTTGCATTTAGGGATGCTCGAGACTTGTGATCCAAGCATTTTAGACGAGTGATTTGAAGAAAGAAGGGTCAGGTATCATTCATTTCCTTCCCACTTAGGCATGTTGCTACTTCATGAATGCTCTAGAGCTGTTGCTTTAGAAGGCTTCACTTTTCTCAGACTCCTCTCTCTTCACTGCTTTGCTTATTACTGCTGCAGTAAACCAGTGCAGACTCTTGTTTTATTGAGTGCTGTGCTTGAAGGCTTGTGTAATCTTTTGTGTATAATCTCTTGCTCTGTCTTGTGCTGTTCTTTTTTTTGTGGTATTTACTCATTCATCCTTAGAAATACTAATAGAACTTTTACTGTTAGCAAGTGTTACATGCTTTTTTTTTCTTTTTTTCTTTATTCTTTTTCATTTGTGTTTATTTTTTTCTTTCTTTTTTTTCCTCTTCTGATATTTTTCCCTTTTTCTTCCTTTCTTTTTTTTCTTTTTTTTTTTTTTTTTTTTTTTTTTTTTTTTTTTTTTTTTTTTTTTTTTTTTTTTTTTTTTTTTTTTTTTTTTTTTTTTTTTTTTTTTTTTTTTTTTTTTTTTTTTTTTTTTTTTTTTTTTTTTTTTTTTTTTTTTTTTTTTTTTTTTTTTTTTTTTTTTTTTTTTTTTTTTTTTTTTTTTTTTTTTTT
>LR749509.1:383488-505988 GCA_902729485.2 Mus minutoides
TTCTTCTTATTCCAGCTTTACTTTTAGAAGCCCAGTCAACACCATTTCAGGTCACACCTTCAACTATGGCAAATATTGTGAAAGGCCTGTACACTCTCAGACCAGGTAAACACCTGTCATTTCTGTTGGGATTGGGCTTGTGTTTCTATTTATTACAGCCTTATCCAAGAGGGCAGATGTCTTTACATGCTTCATGAGGCTAAATGACAATTGGGATTATGGTAGCAGAAATCTTGGAACTTAAATCAAAGTGAAATGTTGGTTTAGGACTCACTTGGAACTATTTTCTATCAGTAAAAAGCATCTGCTTTGGTTTTTATATCACCTTAAGAGAGATCCACAAATTGGCTGGATACATTTACTGGGTGTGGTGGTGACACTCGCAAGTGCCATCATTTGTGGTGCTGAGGCAGGAATGTAGTGAGTCTAGGGCCAGCCTGAACGCTGCATACCTAGCTGTTGCAGAACAAAGCAAGAAAAATGAAAAGAAAATGTTTAGTCTTAGTTTTGGCTTTGTTGTTATGCAGTTTCTCCTTCATTTCATACTGTAAATATGAATAGGAATACACACTCATTACGTTTTCTAGTACATTACATACAGGCAAGGGATCTAGAACAGTTGATAAAGGGAACAAACATAAACAGTGCTTTTACTTACAAGCAAGGCCTGTAAATGACCTTAGTGTACCTATTTCATAGTAAACTTATGGTTAGATGCAAAGAAATCCAAAGAGCCCTGTAGTTGTCTTCCTGTTATCTAGCCATTTACAACATGCCCATAGGGGAAGTTTTAGAAATCTCAGGGCAAAACATTGTCCTACAGTCAGTTAACACAAAGGATGCTTTTTTTTAAAAAAAACACCCAAAACAGAAATTACTATTCTGTGAAATTTTGATATCTAGAGATTCGAAGAAATAAAATGTGAGTAAAGTGTGTTTACCAATAGTAATACCAGTGATCAACATTTTTAGCTGTAGTTACTCACCACTTGAATTTGATTATTTTAATGAACTCATAACTGATGGTAATTAATTTAAAAGACACTTTAAAATTTGGCTTGCTAAAATAAGAACAAAGTGAAACTGGTATTAAGGAAGTAGATCGAAGAAATAGTCTCTTTCTGAGGCCACTATAAAATGATCAGTGACATGTAGAGTGTTCCTGTTTATGTAACTTTGGCTTTGGTCTTATAAGGTCTATTCTTTGTTACTTTTAACAAGTCATTTGAATAAACTAATTATATAAAGTTACAAAAATATTTTATTACATGTTCTAGTAAGCTGGTATTTTTCTTCTAGTTTTTCTAATATTTAAATTTCATTTTTATAGTGTTATTAAAATGTTTCATGAATATTTTTGTATACTAGGTTATAAATGATGTTTTTCTTTTATGTTGGAAGTCTTCCCAGTGTAATATGACAAAATCTGCCATCTAAGGAGGCAAGATTATTAGCTATGACCTTTTACACATGCAGCAAAATTGCAGAATAAAGATATTATCACTGTGGGTAGAAGAAAAATGTAGGTGCCTGTTTATTTAAATGCTATTTTATCCAGGTTGGATTCTTGTAATAGGATTTATACTCCTTGTGAAGAAAATTCTGTGTTTGAGAATTGTTCTTTTCAAAAGGTGAATTTTATCACAGACTAACCTTTTGCTGCCCTAGGCACTTTCAGAGATGTTATTAAACATGTTTTGACATTTCCATGTCTTGGCAGTACCCATTATATTCCTGGTCTAGTAAAATTCTAGGCACCTGACAGATAAAGGTTGGAATATTTCAAAGCTGAATTTTAAATGTATAATTGTCTTCTGTCACAGGTGTCCTCGATAATGTTAGCCTTTCTGTGCCACAGTTAAGTCACCTTGGGAGGTTTTCAACCTTAGATTCCTGCCCCAACCCACTGGCAATTTGGAGGACTTAGCATTAATGCTAAATTTTCATCAGAGTTTTTAGAAACTCAACTGGAACCAGCTTCAGCCATCTTACCCTGCTTCTTTTCAGCTACTGTACACACTTTTGTTTCTTATCTTTATTTTAATAACTAGAAATCACACCAACTGGTGGAAGGATTTGGCTTCTGTGCCTCAGGTGATTGACTAGTCATTACCAGAACACCCTAATGACTTTCTAAAACTACATGCCAGAGGGGCACACCATTGAGAGCATTTGCCATGATGCTGTGCAAGGGAGGTATAGGCTGGGTTGCTCCACTCCCTACACTGTATGTTTCCTTTAATTTAGCTCTTATCCAATTGGACATTTCCCCCCCTACTTTTTAACTCTCCATTGGCCCACTATTACATGGCATCAAAACTGTGGTCATTTCAGATTGCAGCTTTTCAAGTGGCTTATGGGCTTACAGAGCATTGGCATGTACATGGTTTTTCAGTATAAACAGCCACACTGTTTACAGAGGAATCTTGAAAGCCTTAACCTGAGACATTTGAAAAGGCTGAGCAGTGCTCATGGAAAACCCAGTCAGGAAGGCAAGGGAGGTATCAGTGCCTCCCTGAGTGGAGGACCGGTGTGCATATGTGCTTTACCTTACATAGTAAAATTTAATATTTACAAGCCTTTTTAATTTTCTGTGTCTTTTTTTTCTTCAAAGTATCCATTCCTGTGTTTTACTCCCTGAACCTGACATTTTTGTCATGTCTGTTGAAACATACATTCCTGTGACCTCTCCTTGCTTTTTTATTTTCTATAAGATTATTCTTTTGGTCTCTTCATGATCATGCAATTTTCCTTAACTTTACTGTTTTGCTCCCTCTCCCACATGGGGTTGTAATTCAACCAGGATTGAGAAGATTTTTATTTCTAAAGCATTTGCTGGTTCTCTGCCTTCTTGCCCTCTGAAGTGTGGTCTGGGCGGCTTTGTTGTTTGATTAGTGAGCTCCTAGAGCTGGGCTTGCCCTCTCCACAGCCTCTTCCACTGGATTTGCCTAGTCATCTCACTTATGTTTGCCTACATCTATAGAATTTTTTTAATAATATTTACTAAAAAGCTACAGATTCCATTTTCTTGAATCAATCATGTAAAAATGTCCATTTTCTTTATAATTTTAGATATAATTTTGTATAATATATACAAAAATATTTTTGTATGTTCACCAAAACAGGGCTATACTAAGTTTTATTTGGTTTAATTCAACTTTTTGTTATTTAAATAATAAACTAGTTTGTTCTATTTAAATTATTATTTCCTTGATGAATCATTTGTTTTCCTTGACAGAATGGGTTCAGATGGCTCCGACATTGTTTTCTAAGTTTATTCCAAACATTCTTCCCCCGGCTGTGGAATCTGAACTTTCTGAGTATGCTGCCCAAGATCAAAAGCTTCAAAGAGAACTTATACAGAACGGTTTTACCAGGCAAGTGGGCTTTTCCTTAGTGATGATTTCCCATTTCTCTAGGCTTCTAGCCTGGCCTGACATGCTGCTGAACAACTTGGGCAGAGAGTCCCTGAGAGCCGGGCCTGAAGGCTCCTTAGTGTGGTGGATGCTGCTCGTTTCTGTGTGCATTGTGGAGAATGGGCAGAGAGACGGATACGTCTCTTCCAGCTTGGAGTTTCTAATCTTGAGCACAACAAAAACATTATTGAAACATTACAAAGAATTGCTATGCATTTTCCCACTAAACTGTCTTTCATGTTTTCTCTAAATCTAAATGTTCTTTAAAAGTAGAGTATCTCTTTATAAATGTTCATAAAGTTTGGTTCCCTTGCTTTTGGTATATAGGCATTATTTTTCTAAAATGTTTATAATTTATTATACCCATACCACAGAAAAATCTGGAAAAGTACAGTTTTTTTTCTTTTGTTTTAATATTTAAATTAAAATGAATTACTATAAAAGTCAGGAAACAGTTGTTCATGGATACACTAGTAATTTCTGTTTTCATATTTTTTACGTTTAGCTATCTCACCTATCTTCTGGTATCTGAATACCTAATGCTGAGGAAACCCTTTTATAAAAAAGACAGGGATGGCCGGGCTGGGTGGTGGTGGTGCCCGCCTTTAATCCCAGCACTTGGGAGGCAGAGGCGGATGGATTTCTGAGTTCGAGGCCAGCCTGGTCTACAGAGTGAGTTCCAGGACAGCCAGGGCTATACAGAGAAACCCTGTTTCGAAAAACCAACCCCCCCCCCCAAAAAAAAAGACAGGGATGGACATTCTTCTAAACAATTCTGAGACCAAACTGAATTTCAAGGGATCAAAAATCCAGAAAAACAACAATACCCCTACACCCCCCCCCCCCCCCCCCCCCCCCCCCGCCAAAAAAAACAAAAAACAGCCTTTACCTGTGTCACTTACTTAATCTATTTTGGTTAAGAAAAGGAGTTTTTTTAATTGTTCAGTATTCTTTATTGGTCTACAGATGAGATTTTATGGCTTTTTTCTTTTGTCATAATAACTTCTTGTAGTCATGAGGTAGTAGAGGCACTGAGAAGTCTACTGAGCATTCAGTTCCCTCCCTAACAGCTTATACCAGAAATGTCAGTGCAGAGGGGGTAGTGCTTCAAATGTGAGTAGATGGCTTTTCTCTTTGAGATTGAGGACTCATGTATCTCCTAATATTACTAACTAGAGTATTTATGCTCAGAGTGAAGCCATTACTGTTATATTTTTGACAATTTCATGGCTGTCTTTAATGCATCTTAATCATAGCCATCTCCCCATTATCTGCCATATTTCTCAGTATATCTCCCAACTTTGTATCCTCTTTGCATTTTTGTTTTGTTTTAATAACTCAGAATCCAATTAGTGCTGTCCATTTGTACATGGGTATAGGGTTACCTCCTGGGGTGTAAGCAACTTGCCAGCCCCACACCCATCCCCATCCCCATCCCAAAGTAACTTTGCCTCCCCTAGCATCCATCTACGGCCTCAGCTAGAGGTGGAGCCTCAGGAATTTCTCCTTCCAATATGTAATCTTTAAATAATATAAGAATAAACAATGATTTCTATTTCAACTTGTTGTCTACCTCAACTGATTAATCATTATTATTAGATTTTTTAATTCAATTTTTTAAAATTATAGATACAAGGAAACATTTAAATATTCCTTTATATTTATCCCCCCCCCCCAAGTATTCTATTGTGTGTCACTTTAGACTATTAGATGTTTTACTTGCTTAACAAGGTACTTATTTAACTAGACCCCAAGTAGTTTTTTGGCAATACAGACAAACAGAGCTGCAGTGGAGAAGCAAAAATATGCCTCATTCAGTGCTTGTTGGATGTGTATCTCAGAAGTAGCTTGGCTGGGTCAAGGGTAGATACAATTAGAAATGTGATTAATGCTGCCATTTTGCATAATGCTTTTCATGGCCACTACTGAGCCCTTGAGGTTCATTCAGAGGCATCTCCTAGGCCCATTTTAGAGACTAGAACAAGTGAACAGAGTGTGGAGCTGCTGAGTATATGGCTCTGTCAGATTTGGGTTGGGAAGAGATGAGTAGCTGACTCTGGACACTATCAGACAGTATTTCTTTTGCTTTAAAAGGACCACTGTAATAGTGTGCTGCCAAAGCTAACAGGGTCAGGGAACTGTCTTTGATTTTGCCATAAATTAGAATTTTTATTACTCATAGTGAGATTCTTTAAAGCTGTTTTAAAGAAATAAGGTAGTATTCCAAAATGTAATAAAATTGCAATATCTATATCACAGACTTAATCAAGCCACTTTTATAGTTAACATCCTATTGCATATCTATTGCAAGACTTAGCTGACCTGCCAGCATTTCAATAATGACACAGAGGCTTCTAATATAGTTTTGAAGTGTATGGCCTTTTACTAAGACAGTCTCTCAGCTACTGTGTAAACTTAACCCAACTATTCTAGCACTGTGGCTTGGCAGTTCCTGCTCCCTGTTCTGTTCCCAGAAGTTCTGCCCCCCCTTACTTCCTGTTCCAGCTACTGTCTGACAGTTCTTTATTATAGCCAGTCAGCAGTATGACAGTGCCAGAAATCCCTTAGGTTGCCTTTAGGCAATGAGGAATTGCCTGATCTTCCATGTTTTGGGAAAGTGGGGAAGGATCATATAGAAATGACAATACCAAAATATTGTCAGCACTTAGCTCTCTGCCCTTATAGTAATCAACAATTGAAAAAACAGAGACACACTATAAGACAGTGTAAGGAAGGTCACTCCAACACACCTTTACTGTGAGGATTAAACTTTGCCTTATAAATAGTTGAAAGCCTATCACTGCTTGGGTCATGGACCTTCTATGTAATGCCCTGTCACTCTAATGTTCTCGTTAATCATTAGCTAGCTAGGATTATTTTAGAGAAAAATTATATTCACTAATGTGAAAGGGGAGAGAAACTCAAACACACAGACTGCCAAATAACAAACACTTTTACTGCTTATTTGTAAGTTTTATGTCACCTGTGTTCCAAGCTCTGCATTTGTGTCAAGATCTTTCAAATGTTTTTATATAATATGCAAATGTCTTCAGATCTATCCTCTGTAGCAGATCTTTAGATGTATGGAAATACAAAGAAGATTAGAATAGATATAGTAAGCTAAAAACATCATAGCCTTTCTTGTGAGCAACTGAATTGGCTGGGGAGCGGAAACAGGTTCATGTCTGCTGTCAAAAATTACCTTGTGGAGATTAAGCTTATTGGGAAACAGAAAACATGGTCCTGGGCTAGAGTGTACCATACAGCTAGTTCCAAGTCCTGACAAACATCTCACAAATAAAATATTCCATCTGAGAAGTGGTATCCTCGGTTTCTGGAGAACCTGTAAAGATACTGCTGTGTTGTGAGTCGAGATGGTGGCCCCTGAATGTGGGCTTTTTCGTTTCATAGCAGAAGACAATGTACAGATGGCAGACTTCACAAGTAAGGTATTATCTTTGGCATCTATATCAGTTACTCTGTTCTGCCTGCTGTTGTCACATTTGCATTTCAGCCTGTTACTTACCCATCTTTTTTTTTTTTTTAAACAGTGAGAAGGTAGGAATTGATGCTTTCTTTAGAAGTAGAGGTTCCCAACATAAAGTTATGTATCTTTGGTTTTAATCAGCATTATAACCATGTAAGTTGCTTTCTGGCTTTGGTATGTCACAAAGTTAGATAATTTCTTTTTAGGCTATTCAGGGCTATTCCTGGAAAACACAATGGAATTTTTTCTAAATGCTCATTGTAAAGAATCTCATACTTCAGTCATGTGATACTGTTTCCCTGCCATCCATCAAGGATCCTTAGCCCAGCAAGAGATGTCTGTCCTGGTATGAGAGAACGAAAGAATAAACTTTAAAATATCTGGAAAATTACTTAAAAATTACCATTGGTGTAGTAATCAGATACTGTTTTCTTGTTTGATAATTGAAGTGTGGGGTGCTCAGGTCAGCATTTTAGTAATCATTTGAGATTATGAATTATTGACAAGTTTGTTAGTTCTCTTATGTGCTAGACACTGAGGCACCAGGGTGGTCAAGAAAGGCAAAGTCCTCACTTTCATGTACTTACTGTGTAATTCTGTTGGCAAATAAGTAATAAACTTGAGAAAACACATTTAATTTCAAGGAAATAAATAAGTTTTGTGAAGAGAATTAGAGAATGAAGTAGAGTTGAGGTTATCAGTGATGTGATATTGGCCTTCAAGAGGATAACTGAGCTGAGGGGAGGAGAAAGAGACAGCTATGTGACTGCCTTGGAAAGAGAGTGGCAAACAGAAAAAGATCACCAGCTCCAAAGCAAGCTGGAAAATGAGGTGGGAAAGACAAGCCTGAGCCTTGACACTGGACTGGGAAATGAATTGGAATTGATTTTGAACTAATGGAAAGCTATGATGAATTTTAATCAGAGGTGTGAACTATCTTACTTATACTTTTATATATGTTGTTCTTATCAAGAATAATAGGATGCCTGAAGATGGTGTGGGGATAGAGCTAAACATATATTGTATTGTGGATATGGTAAATTTTCATTATGTGTCTTAACAATGAAGATTCTGGGCCTTCAGATCTCAGAAATCAGAGCTGCCTATAAATCTGAGAGCCACAGAGCTGGTATGCTCTGCATCTTAGAAAAGAAGGAAGAATGTATATAGAGAAGAAAAAGTGGCTTGTGACATTATTCAGCAGAGCCAACAACAATGGGTACGAGAAAGCTCAGAAGAAGCTAAGAAAAGAAAGAGTTCAGGAAAGATGGGATGAGTTGCACCCTTGGTTGACTGACAAGCAACTGGTGCCATTACTGCTTATTGCTTAAGCATTGGAGTCTTGAGTTAGTGTCTGGGAAGCCAGAAATGGGATTCATGGGTGACGTATAGCCCATTCACAACCACTCTTAACTGTAGTGCAGAAATTGACTGGGTATTATAGCTGAAGATTTGAGTTTTCCACCCCAGAGGTCTTCAAGCACCATAAATTAGGACTTCCAAAGGCTTTGAGACTCTCAAAGTCTCAGTTCGGGGCCTGAGGGGCAGATTTTTAACTTCTGTTTGATATTTAAAGTTTTGCTAGTTCATGCAGGTTACTAGGGATATTGTTAGCATAATCCTGTATGTTAGTTTGCACCAGTTTCTAGTACTCAGTGTAAACCATCTTTATAGATGATCCTTCACCGAATAACTTTGTATATTTAACAGACTATATACACCCTTGAGCTAAGAATACTCAGGTAAAAGACTCATCTGATGTTCAGTGTATCTAAACAGGCTGTTGGGTTAGAACCATAAGCATTGGCTGTTTGCACTATCACATACATCAGTTTATTTCTGTTGGTTTTGTGTGTAAAGAAGCCAGTCAGTTTTGTTGACTGCTTCCTCTTTTCTTATCCCTAGAGGTGACCAGTCCCGGAAGAGAGCTGGAGATGAGTTGGCTTATAGTAAGTGATAATGTTTTTCCTGTTTTGATGGGTTCATGATGTGAGCCAGCTTCTAGGGATGAGTATGGAGACCATGTGGATAGGGGTAGAGTCTAGATGGCACAGCTTAGCATGTGGAGTTGGGTTCATTCAGGCCTTGGGCTTAAGCAGGTGCCAAGAGACCACCCAGATTCTTTATCATACTCAGGGATGAGGTAATGCCCCAAGATCAGTTCCTAGTGATACTGGTTCATTGTCACTTTTCTCAGAACTGTGGTGCTTTTCAAAGTTTTAAAAATAAACACACCAGGGGATAGAGATCAGGAAGAAAATGGATTTGCATGTGCAGAGTGTCTGTCCCTCATGGTTTTTCTTCTTCTGACCTTTTTTCAGACAGTCCATCTGCTTGTGCAAGTTCCAGGGGGTATAGATAGTGACGGTTGAACTACATTTCTCCCAAGAGAAGACACACTGGAGCTACAGAAACTGTTCCGGGCACAGTGAGGCCTGCACCACTCAGGAGCTCTGTCAAAGGCTGTTCTCAGAGAGGATACCGGACTTCTTTCTTTGATTTTCAGTTTTTAAAAACAAGAACTTATGAAAACAATTGCTGCTAAACTGGGGGTGATTATGAAATGGGACAATCTTTTAATCTACAAAGCAAGTGTCTTGGAGAGTGGCCGTTGCTAAAGTGAAGCTCAATGTTTGAATCAACTTCCTCCAGAAATACAAGAACGAAAGAATTTTTTTTTAAGCACTCATCTTGTTCATTTGTGGACTTGGAACATGGTGTCTCATGTCAAGATATCTTTGCTTAAAACCAAGCAGATGTTATAATACAGTGTTTTCATCCATGCCCCAAACAGATTGGTCTATGTTTAGCAATTAGTCTTGTGGAGGAAAATGCTAACAACTGCTTTTACTATTACTTTTCCTATTCCCGTTTTCAACTGTGTGCCTTGAGCTTTGTGCACTTTGCAGCTATGTGACCATGTCATCAATCTCACGATGCTTCCTGAAAAAGTTGATATCTCAGACTGGCTCACCAAAGCCTCTGGTATGGTTTTGTGTTTGTAGCAGAACCTGATTGAGAAAATGGAAGCACTAGAGGCTGGTCAGAATTCACCCTGCTGTCCCAGCTCTCATGGGGACCAACTCTTAGTGGTTTCCATTCTGCTATTGCCTCATCTGATGTCAGCCTCGAGTTGGGTGGAGCCCTGGTTGGTTTCAGGCTATGATACTGTAGAGACTGCCAACAGTGGGAGCTGCTCCCTGGGTCCCTCTTAGGCGGAATAGTTTTTAAAGCCAAATATGGTGAATACTTCTTGGCTCATCTCATTTTAATGGGTGCATTTAATACATATAAAAGGTCAGCTCCACTCTGCATCTTGTAAACATCATGTTTGATATTTGAGTGTACCAGGGAGAGAGTGCTGTTGTCTGAAGGCTCTGGTAAAGCTGTATTACCTATTTCACTACACTAACAGGGCAACAAAACAACAACAGTTCTTCACAAAAGTCTGAAGCTTATCTAGTTGTGTCTCAATAATAAAACTAGACATGGCAAGGGAAAAGTATTTTCCTTCTCAGTTTTGCTTGAATGTGAAGTGAGCATTGGCTTTGTGCTACCAGGCTCCATCTGACAGTGATGCTGACCATTCAGATAATGCCCCCACCCCCCCACCCCAAGCTACTGCTACCAACTCAGTGGGCAGCAGAATTAGAATTGGAACACCAGGGACAAGAATATTACCCAGTAGCTGTCCTGTGTTTGTAAACAATGTACCAGGTGAAGAACAGTTAAGAACTGATAGCTTGATTCTTTCAGGTACTTGTCTGCAGTTGGTAGAATTTATGGGGGGTTTAATTGGCTTCATTCCATTTGGGTTATATTGAAGAACCTGAGTAGGGACAAGTGGACTCTTACTATGGTCTGTACAGCCTTTTCTGCTCTAATGTCGAGGGGAAAGTTTTCATTTTATCAAAAAGCCCAGTTTACTTTTCTGATGGAATGCTCACCACAGAGTTGTAAATATCATTTTGAACTGGTTTCTTCTACACAGCTTTAATATTTTTGACAATAGTAAAGTTGGAACACTTCTTGAAACATAATAGGTTAGTGGTTCCGTGTCTTAATTGTACCCTCCTCCTCCCCCCAAGAGAGAGTGCTCTTCTTTTTCTCTAAAAGAATTTTGCCTATATAAAAGCATTATATTAAACAAATTGGCGTTAAAGTGGGTGCTTTTGTGTTAGTAAATTAATGGAGAAATAGTCATACTAATTCTGTGTTAGCACAAAATAGGCAGGGAAAAACCTGTGAAATTCTCATTCTCTGAGTCAAAGCTGGGTACCATTGTGCTGGTACTGAAAGGCATGGGGAAGGAAAGTGAGTGTGCTCCTGATGGATGTGTACTGGTAACCATTAAGTTAAGCAAAGCTTTACAGTTTGTAAAACTTCAGGTGAAATTGACACTTCTTGTTAATTGAAATCTTTACAGGAGTCTTAGTCTCCAACTATGAGGAAATAAAATCTGTTCTCTCTCATTTTGTATTTCCTGAAAGTATTTTCATGTGTACTTGTGTTCTTGCCAGTACAATTTTTCTATCCCTGCTGAGGACTGCTTTCTCAATCAGATCCTTAAAGCTCAAATTTTGTGTGGATCAGTTAGTCACTGAAATACAGTTGATTTGGCTAAATGGCTAATGTGTACATTTGCCTAAAAGTAGGCCTTTTAAAAAATTAAAAGCCAGGAGGGTCATCTTCAAGTAATGGTTTGAAAAAATAAACAGATGATGGTGTTGAGAGACAATGTTCATTTTAAAAGTTGACCTTACTCTTGGGTCACCGTGTTATCTGCTGACCTGCTGTCATAACTGCATTCTGACCTGACAGGAATTATTTTCTTAGGGGCCAAAAAGTAAAATTTAGTGGTCTGACTTGCCTAATAGTTCCTAGGCAGGGTTGTTCACTTACATGCACAACTAGTAATGATTGTGCATTACTAAAACTTCTCAAGGTCTTTTATTACAAGTCACTCATTCCCCTTTTTGCTAGAGTGAAGTTGGTTTGTATGTAGGTGAGACTACAGAGGAATGGATGTCCCTGGTCATAACATGACACTATGTCTCTAGAGCCCAGTTCTGTCTAGCTGCTGCCCTCTTGTCGTTTACTTTCTGTCAGGTTGCAAATTTGCACACATGATTCCTCAGGAACAGTTTGCACACTCCTCACCTCAATATACTCTGTATAGACCAAACAGCATTTAAGGTTATCAGCACAAAAGGGTTCCTACACCTACTTGCAGAGGCCATGGTGAGCTTGCAAACAAAACTGGTTTCTGCAGGTAATGGGAAGAGGAGCACATAATGTTTGTTTAAATGACCTCTCACTTCTCCCTATAACCAGAGTAAGAAACCTTCCAGATTTTGTTGGCTTATTGGGGCTATGGTTTTTTGTTTTTGTTTTTTGTTTGTTTGTTTTTTCTTTTCTGTTTCCCCTCTCTCACGGTAATTATTTCCATGGTTACTATGTAAGAGGGATTGCCCTTGAGCTAAGATTCAACTGTTCATTAAGCAGCTATCATTAAACTAAGCATTAGTCAATGAATGTGCACTAATCTGAGATAAGAAACAACTAAAAAGCAAAACAGAAACCAGGCATTAGCTATTCATCTGTTAGAGTTCATTTTTTAATGGTATATTCTTGAGCTTTTAGCTTAGAATATTGTTTGCTTTTATCCAAGTATAGGTTTCTTAGGGGGATGTTAAAATTCAAGGTTGTAATGTGACGCCCTTAACTGACATCTGAAGTATCGACTTTTTCTGTTTACTGCTTTTAGTAATACTGTGCAAAATGTTCATTTATACCAGAATTTCAAGCAGAAATCATAGGGAAATCCTAGAGAAATGGCTCTCATGCTTTTATTACCACATAGAAATTTTCCTTGGTTTCTGACCCCAAGAATATTTGGAAGGAGGTGCTTGTTCTTTCCCAAAGGAAATGCTCCCTCTCTGGTCCCCTGCTGCTTAGCTGCGGTCACTGCCTCATCCCTCCTGCACTCGCTGAGACCTTAAACCTCCTTCCAGAGTCAGTGATGGGTCTACCCCTTGGGTGCAGGACCAATCTCTGCCTTAAAGATCTTCGTTTTAGGCTTGGTTCCATTGTTAGAAGAGTGCTGCTGGATTATACCTCTTGGAAGGTTGTCAACATGGCTCTTGGGTTAAGAGTTGAGTGATTTGTAAAAACAAAACAAAATCAAACCCTTTGTATTGATTCTTACATGTTTAAATATTGTGACTACTAAATTCAGTAAGACTGGGTGAACTCCTAAAGGTGGTGATGCTGTTGGTTCTTTTTAGTCTTATATGTCAATGTTACAGCCATGGATTTTCAGAGAAATTATTTGAACATCAAGTCCTGGGAAATTGGCTCAAATAAATGCTTATACAAAAATTGGAGATCGTGTGCAGGCTAAAGGAGTTTGCCACCCACCAGCATAGCAGAGCAAATGAAGCATTGCTGTCTATTCTCCTGACATTTGTCATCTGGCACTGTCCTTCACCACTTATTTACTGAACGTGACTAAAGGGTTTCCTGAGCTGGGGTACAAAGCTGCTGGCCTGGGCTCTTCTTATAAACATGGTAGATTATGAATCACTCCTCTGTATTAGTTGTATATTCTCACTCTAAAGTATTGTGGTTAATGAAAAATAAATCTTGTACAGATGTCATTAAACTTGCTTTTTAAGTTTTGTGAAGGTGTCCCTGGGCTTGATACTTGGTTTATTGTTGTATTATGGACGTTCAGTTCCACTTCCAGGGTGCTCTGTAACATGGTATCTACAACTCAGACACAGTCAGCCATAACCTCTCAGTCAGTGACTTGTTACAAAACTTTTACATGTGCTTTAGGCATGATAGTATGTTTATACACATGTACTGTGGTTATCTATAGTTTGTGTACTATAGGCATATAGTGCATATTATGAATTACTATAGGTGATTCTAAGCATGCTGTAGGTGGTATAGTATGTATTTGCACATTTGCTGTTTATAGTGTGTATGTACACATGCTGTAGATACAGTGTATAGTGTATAGACATGAATGTACTGTAGGTGTAGTGTTGCACATGTACTATAGGCATACATGGTGTATGCTTTGGGCATACATAGTGTGGGTGTACACATTTGCTATAGGCATACATAATGTACATGATTTCCTTGGTGGAGGAACCCAGAGTCTTAACAAGCATTTGATAACACTGTGACTGTTGTAAACATCTCATTTCCTTTTGGATTAATTTGTGAATCTGGTCCAAAGACCAAAAGGCTTGTTTTAAATATAATTTAAAACCTCATATGGGAGTATAAAGAGATGAAAATAGGAAAATACTATTGAAAGGAGAAAAAATAGAAGGAGCTTGCTGTAACAAAAAGATACATCACATTTTTTCAGAAGCATTATTAAATTTAAAGCAGTTATAATGGTGTAAACATAGCTGGGTTAATGGGAAATGGGTAAAAAATAGGAATGAAGGCATGCATTAACAATGGCTTTTAAGAGTTATTCTGGCCATGAGGAATTGTTCATTGAAAACTATTGGAGAAAATTAAATTGATTGCTGTCAGCCCATTCATCAAAGAAAGTGCAGATGGACTAAAAATTAAATTTAAAAGCATAGCACAAAAAAGTCAGTATGACTCCCCATCTTCAGGAACTGAGAAGTTTCTTTGAAGGACAATTATGAAACACAAGAGACACAAGTGCTGTAGATGTGTCATCTGCCTTTGTGCTCTGTGGAGCGTTCAGTCTGTGTACTTATGGATACATTTAAAAATTTTTAATTTATGTGTGTGGCCTGCATGAATTTATATGTACCATGTGCATACAGAGGCCAGAAGAAGACCACTAATCTAGAACTAGGGCATGAGTTCTCAACTTGTGGGTTGTTAGGGGGTCAAACAACCTTTTAAGAGGGGTGGCATATCAGAAATGCTGCCTATCTGATATTTATATTATTCATAACAGCAAAATTATAATTTTGACATAAATGAAAATGACTTTATAGTTGGGGGTCACCATAACATGAACTACATTAATGGCAGCTTTCAGAGGGTTGAGAGCCACTGAACAAGTTGATGGGTGTGCTGGGAACCAAACCCGGGTCCTCTGTAAAAAGAATGCACTCAATGTGGAGCCATCTATTCTGCCCCCAATTGTTTAAATGTGCTCATATATTAATACACATAAGACCGAAAACACTTTGGGTAGAATTTGTATCTTTTAAAACTGTTCTCTCTCTCTNTTTTTTTTCCCTTCGGTTTTCTGAGACAGAGTTTCTCTGTATAGCCCTGGCTGTTCTGGAACTCACTCTTGTTGGGGTCCACTGCCCGCAGTGGACTGGGTTCCTGGAGGATTGGCCCGAAGCTGAAATGAAACTAAGGGAGTGGGGGAAGAAAGAAGAACTCCGAGGCCACATGGTTGCTTCTGCTTAGAACGACTGTTTAATGGTGGACAAGCATTTGGGGATAAAGGAAGGGAAACCCCGCCCCCAGTCTTCTGGGCAGGCGTTCTGGAGTTTGGCGGGAACCCTGAAGTCTCGTGACATCTCTTAGGTTGCGCAGGTGGGCCTCTGGTAAGCTGGGCGGAGCCGGGTGACCTAGGAGACTTGCAGAACCTGGCTGCAGGGGTACCGGGCTCTTAGCCTAGTTAACAAAACAATGGATGCCATTGGGTGCGGCACGGCTCTGGTCATTGAACCAATTATGTTGGTGGAGAAAGGACACCACAACTCTGTAGACCAGGCTGGCCTCGAACTCAGAAATCTGCCTGCCTCTGCCTCCCGAGTGCTGGGATTAAAGGCGCGCACCACCACGCCCGGCTTAAACTTTACATTTTTAGTTAGAGTTAGGATTACCATTGCTATGATGAAACATCATGACCAAAAGCTGGTTGGTGTTGAATAACAAGTTTTCTTGGAGCCTTTTATCTCAGCAGAGGCAGGCAGATCTCTGAGTTTGAGGCCAGCCAGGTCTACATAGCAAATTTCAGGACAGTCTGGGCTACACAGACAAACCCTGTCTCTGGGTAAGTTAGGGGATGGGGTAGAGGGAAACAACTGGGACAGGGACCCAAAACCAACAAAACCATTTCATCCTACAGGGAAGCTCTCTAAATAAAAAGGTAAAGAACTCATCAAAATAGCTTCAGGAAGTCCCTAAAACTGACAAGATACCCCTTCTGCCAGAGTAAAAAAAAGCTGAGAGTTTTGTTTAAGAGGAAAGTGCTAAACTGCAAAGATTTCTAATCTGAGCTGAAAAAAAAAAAAAAAAGTTCAACGATGGCTGACCCAACCAGCTCCCTGGAAGTAGAAACCAGTTCAGTTGCCTAGAAGAGATTTAGACCAGAGTCACTTGGAAATTACACACTCCCGTCTGTTGAGCTGCCCTGTCCTCCGTGTTTCCTAGGTTTTGTGAGCTGTCACCCATGTTGGAATGGGTCTTGGTGATGCCATTCTGTGTGGGTCATTTCTGATCCTGAAGTAACTCCAATAAAATGCATTGGTTCAACAAGTTGAATTTGGGTGGTATCCATATGTTGGTCTGTCTTGGGATCTCTATCTGGGGTGCCTTTCCCCAGAAAAAGTTACACAATAATTGGGGAGGAAAGGGTTTATTTGCCTTACACACTTCCAGATCATAATTCATGTAAGGAAATCTGCAGGGCAGGAACCTGGAGGCAGAAGCTAAAAAGATCCTGAGAAAAATGTAACAGGTCACAAAGACCCTGAAACTGGGAAAAGAGATTTCACTATTAGCAGAAAGTCTTTACATAGCTGAGCACAATAGCCTGAACGTTCCTTAAATCTGTGTGCTTGCCCATACTGTTCTTTGAATTCATGTATTTGCCAGCTGATACAGCTCACTGCCAAGTGTTTGTGGTTTGGTTGCTGGACTGATTGAAAAAAAAACTCCTGCACCTGTGCATCTGAGCATGACAATCTTCCTTGTAGCCATTTCTCCTTTAGAAATCATCCTAAGAATGGATATTGTTAGATCAGAAAAATCCCCTACTCCCTCTTCCTCCTCCTTTTCCCCTTGAGGGCTCATAAATACCAGGTCCCTTTCCCTTCAGGGTCGACTCCTTTATCCATTTCTGGGATATGAGTCATTCCCAGAGCTCTGGCTTTCCCAGAATAAAGCTGTGGGGAGCCTCGCTGCCACTCCTTAAAGATGGCGCTGCCTGCCTCAGCCTTATCAGCCTTACTGTCTTATCTCCTAATATGGCATTAGGCTGTGTCGACAGTGATATGATCCTAAGCCGAGACTATGATCCTAAGGCCCGAGACTACCTGGCGTATGAGCAGGAGCCACGTGGCATTCTGTGAGTGGCCAGGATAGGGTTTATTTGGCTGCTTCCGGTGGGGTTCTGGGCCTTTCGACCATTCTGTAACCATGCAACAAGTATTCCTGAGTAAACAGTCTTGAGAAGGAACCTGGTTGTCCTGTGTCTTATTCCTGCTGGTCGGGGTCAGTGCGGGGCATAAAGCCTCATCTGATTTACATCAAGACCATTTCTCATGAGTGATTTGGGGTGTCACCTTTCCTGTGTCAGAACGTGAGAGTCCTTATTTTCTGGGTCTTTCAAAGCTGATGCAGAGACCATGGAAGGGTGATGAACCTAGAACCACCAGCCCAGGAATGGGCACCCACAATATGCTGGGTCCTCACCCAATCACTAAGGTTTGCTTGCAACCCCATCTTATGGGGACATTTTTAAAATTGAGGTTCCCATCTCCTAAATGACTAGCCTGTATAGAGTTGACACAAAACTAGCCAACACACTTTATTATTTCAAAACTTGTGAACACAAACACACTAAGTCACACACAAACATTTACATTTTTAAAGATGCAGTTTTTAAAGTTTTGTTTTGTTTTTAATATAGTGCTGGGAACCACTGAACTACAGCTCCAGCCCTTAAAAATGTCTTATTTCTGACACTTATTCTTTTGTTACTTTACTTTTTTTTTTGTTGTTGTTGTTGGTTTTTTTTTTTTGAGACAGGGTTTCTCTGTATAGCCCTGGCTGTCCTTACTTTATGCAAAGATCTCAGTGATTTGGTTCTAAGATAAGTTTATCTTATGGCTTGATTTTAGAAGCTACTTAGTGGCTTGTTTCATACTTGAAAACAGCTATTTCATTAATACCTTCTGGTGCAAAATAGCAATGTTTTTTAGAAGAAATATCTGTTTCTAACTACCTGTTTTGCAGAGGTGTTTCTCAAAAACTGGATATTTTTGTATTTCTGTGTCAGTAGTTTTTGTATTCAGTCTTTACCACTGTTGACAGCAGCCTAAAAACCAACAGAGAAACATATTCTGGGGTTTTATTTCCTACCTTTGGAAGTACAGGTTTTCATGGGATATTTTTGACCTCATATTGTACTGGTTGATTTTTTTTTTGTCAACTTGTCACAAACCTAGATATATCTGGGAAAAGGGAATCTTAATTGAGAAAATATCTCTAAAATCAGGCTCATAGGCTAGTCTGTGGGATATTGTCTTGATTAATGACATGGGGTGGCCCAGCTCACTGGGGGTGGTACCATGCCTAGGCTGATGCTGCTGGCACGTTTTAAGAAAGGCTGAGCAAACCATGAAGAGCAACCTAGGAAGCAGCATTCTGGCGTGGCCTCTGTTTCTGTTCCTGCCTCCAGTTCCTACTATGACTTACTTTAATGATGGACTGTAATGCAGAGGTATCAGCCAAATAAACCCTTTCCTCCCCAACAACAACAAAGGCCCTTACTAAACATAAATCTAATAAGCCCAAAGTAGCCTTAACATGGATTTCTTTTGACTGAGTCACCACTTCCCTCTTTCTCTTTCTCTTTCTCTTTCTCTTTCTCTTTCTCTTTCTCTTTCTCTTTCTCTTTCTCTTTCTCTTTCTCTTTCTCTTTCTCTTTCTCTTTCTCTTTCTCTCTCTCTCTCTCTCTCTCTCTCTCTCTTCTTTCTTTTTGTTTTTGTTTTTGTTTTGTTTATGTTTTTCGAGACAGGGTTTCTCTGTGTAGCCCTGGCTGTCCTGGAACTCACTCTGTAGGCCAGGCTGGCCTCGAACTCAGAAATCTGCCTACCTCTGCCTCCCAAGTGCTGGGATTAAAGGTGTGCACCACCACTCTCGGCTCACTTCCCTTTTTCTTGTTTATATTTGCCTTGAAGAATCAGGTGGAGGACTGGAGGGGTGGTTCAGTGGTTAAGAACATTTCTTGCAGAGGATCCAAGTTCATTTTCCAGAACCTACATGCTTACAACTGGCTGTAACTCTGTACTAGGAGAAGTTAATGCCCTCTTCTGGCCTTAGGGTGCCAGCATGCAAGTATATTTTCATGCCAGCAAAATACTCATAAAAATCGTTTTTTTTTAATTCTTTAATTTTTTTTACAGTTCAAGCTTTATCCACCTCCCTTTCCACCCTTTGACTGTTCCTCATCCCATAACTCCCCTCAACCTCCACTGTGTCTCCAAGAGAACACCCACTCCACCTGTCCCCACCCCACCAGACCTCCTCACTTCTTGGGGCCTCAAGTCTCTTAAGTGTTAGGTACAGCTTCTCACACTGAGCCCAGACCAGGCAGTCCTCTGCTGTATAAGTGTTGGGGCCTCATTTCAGCTGGTGTATGCTGTCTGGTTGGTGGCTAAGTGTCTGAGAGATCTCAGGATCCAAAATATTTGAGATTGCTGGCCTTCCTTCCTAGGGTTGACCTCCTCCTTAGCTTCTTCCAGCTTTTTCTTAATTCAACCACAGGGGTTACCAGCTTCTGCCCATTGGTTGGGTGGAAATATCTGCATCTGACTCTTTCAGCTGCTTGTTGGGCCTTTTGGAGAACAGTTTTGCTAGGCTCCTGTTTGTAAACATATTGTTTTAGTTAGGGTGTTACTGCTGTGAACTGACATCATGACCAAAGAAACTCTTATAAGGACAACATTTTAACTGGGGCTGGCTTACAGGTTCAGAGGGTCAGTCCAGTGCCATCAATGTGGGAACATGACAGCAATCAGGCCACTCCCTGGGCCAAGCATATACAAACACACACCATAGCATCAGTAGTGTCAGGCCTTGGGGCCTCCCCTTGAGCTGGATCCCAATTTGAACCTGTCACTGGACCTCCTTTCTCTCAGGCTCTTCTCCATTTTTGTCCCTGCAGTTCTTTCAGACAGGAGCAATTCTGGGTCAGAGTTTTTGACTGTGGGATGGCAACCCCATCTCTCCTCTTGGTGTTCTGTCTTTCTACTGGAGGTGGACTCTACAAGTTCCCTCTCCCCACTGTAGGTCATTTGAGTCATGAGAGTCTCTCCCCTCCCAGGTTTCTGGTACATTCAAGAGGGTCTCCTCACCTCCTTCCTCCCAAGGTTGCCTGTTTCCATTCTTTCTGCTGGCCCTCAGGGCTTCAGTCCTGCCCCCCCCCCCCATAACTGATCCTGTTTCCCTTTCTTATCTCCATCCCTTCTTCCACCCAGATTCCTCCCTCCCTCTGTCCTCCCTGATTGCTTTCTTCTCCCTCCCAAGGTGGATTGAGGCATCCTCACTTGGGCCCTTAGGCTTGTTAACCTTCTTAAGTTCTGTGGATTGTGTCCTTGGTATTCTGTACTTTTTTGGCTAATATCCACTTATTAGTGAGTACATACCATGCATGTCCTTTTGAGTCTGAGGTACTGCACTAAAGCCATCTGGCCCTGGGCTTTTGGTTTTTATTTTTCATTTTTATTTTATTTTTTTTTTAATTTTTTTGGTTGGGAGGTTTTTAATGACCTCTATTTCCTTAAGGAATATGGACCTGTTTAGATAGTTTACCTGCTCTTGATTTAACTTTGTTATGTGGTATTTGTCTAGAAAATGATCCATTTCATCTAGATTTTCCAGTTTTGTTTAATATAGGCTTTTGTAGTGGGATCTGATGATTTTTTAAAAATTTTCCTCAGTTTCTGTTGTTATGTCTCCTTTTTCATTTCTAATTTTGTTAATTTGGATACTATCTCTGGACTTTTAGTTAGTTTGGCTAGGTGTTTATTTCTCTTGTTGATTCTCTCAAAGAACTAGCTTTTGTTTTTGTTGATTCTTTGTATTATTCTCTTTGCTTCTACTTGGTTAATTTTAACCCTGAGTTTGACTATTTCCTGCTGCCTACTCCTCTTGGGTGTGTTTGCTTCTTTTTGTTCTAGAGCTCTCAGATGTGCCAATAAGTTGCTAGTGTAGGATCTTTCAAATTTCTTTACCAGGGCACATAGTGCTATGAATTAGCACTTTCACTGTGTCCCATAAGTTTGGGTATGCTGTATCATCATTTTTATTGAATTCCAGGAAGTCTTTAATTTCTTTCTTTATCATCTGCCTAGATTCTGAAAAAGCATTTGACAAAATACAATGCCCCTTGATATTAAAAGTATCAGAGAGATCAGGAATTCAAGGCTCATACCTAAACATAATAAAAGCAACTTACAGCAAACCAACAGCCAATATCAAATTAAATGGAGGGATACTTAAAGCAATCCCACATAAAAATCTTTTTTTTTTAAAAAAGAGGTATTACCCATTCACTTTATGGAAATTCATTCTAGATGGCTTACTAACACTTTACAAACACTTCTCATTCCAGGATAAGACTGGCAGTATCATCAAACATTGTTCTTTTCATTGTTTTTAAGCAGAAAAACAACTTGGAGTGTCTTGTAAGTTTAACTGTTTTATATGTATATGTGTATGCATGTATATATATATATATATATATATATATATATATGTTTTATTTATGTGTAATAGATGTATTTTATCTGCATGTAGTCTTTGAACAACATGTATGCCTGGTGCCTGTGGAAGCCAGAAGAGGCTTTTGGACCCCTGGGAGTGAAACCCACATCCTCTGATAGAGCTGGGGGAAGGGAAATGAAACTCCGAGGCTGGAGATTTAGAGTAGGGAGTTGGGATGACAAGTGCTGAGAGGAGCAAGGACCCTATAATAGGTGCTTGAAGTGCTGAGAAAGCCTGGTGGCCAGTGTCCACTTTAATATGGCAATAGAAACATCAACCATTTGTCCTGGGTTTCTTTGGAAACTAACAGTGGACTGCTTCTCACTTTGTGCCAGGCTAACCTTGGTATGATGGTTCATTACAACAGTCATCTTTATTGGATTGAGGAATGGCTGGGAAGATTTGATAGACACATGGGTTGAGGAGAGCTTGGTGATAGTAAAACATATATGGGTGTTTCTGAAGGTACTTCAGAAAACATTAAATAAGGAGTAGTGTCCCCTGAATGTGGGCAGCACCATACCACTGGCTGGGGTTCTAGATGGAATAAAATACTAAAAGAAATCCTAGAGAGCCGACATTCTCTGTTAGCAGCTTTCTCCACAACAATGGGCTGACACCTTTGAAAACATAAGTAAAATCAATCTTCCTGAAGTTATTTTCTTGGGTATTTGTCCCAGAGACAAAACATTTAACATTGTGCTGGCTGGGTCATCATGTTCCCTTGGCTGCTACAGTAGTCAGCTGCTATACCAGCCAGCAGCAGAAGTCTCTGCCCCCAAGATGTCAGTTTAAGAGCATCAAAATATCCCAGAGACTTGGTTCTTGTACCTGTCACTGGGAAAGGTCTGATTGTAGGGCAACACAGGAACATACTCAAACTAATAACCAAGGATAATGGGCCTTTTGTTCTGAGATAGTTTGAGTTGGAATATGCCAATGGATCTCTCTCTCTCTCTCTCTCTCTCTCTCTCTCTCTCTCTCTCTCTCTCTCCTCCCCCTCCTCCATCCCCCTTCTCCTCCTGGGGATGAAGTGTTGGGGGCGCTAGTGGAGTTGAGAAGATAACCCTTACATCATGTGAGGCCCTTTATCTGCTGAGCCATCTGGTCAACATGAGTTCCATTGCGTTTTATTCTCAATGGTACCTTGCTGCCTTTGACAGTACATTTTTGATTGTCAGTCAGGGGTTAGAAAGTGGAGGTAACATTAGTTTAACTTTAGCCACAATGTCCTTGTATCCAGTCAGAGGAAACGTGAGAAAGGGATATTTCAAGTCACTAGCTACTGATTCTTAGTGGCTGGGGAAATTCCCTGAGCACTTGACTTCTGCACAAACTGCTCTTGGGATTTTCAACAGTGATTTCTGTGAAAGTCATTCTTCCACTTGGAGTTCCTAAGCCTGGGGAAAGGATGAGAAATCAGACTAGACCCTGTGATAGTGTGAAGAATTGCTACCAGCCTTCAAATAAAGCCCGGAGAAGATGAAAAGTGCTAGCTCTGTCTGCTAAAACAAGGAAGGATGTCCAAAGCTTGGAAGCAGACATGTAAGGACTTTCTCCCAAAAGGGGGCAGTTTACTGGATACACAGAGCTGAGGAAAGAAATAGAATTGGTGAGGCAGGTACTGTGGGAAGGTTGGTCATGAATACATATCAAAAGATCAGACTGCTAGCCACACCAGGCCTTGGTCAGCTGGGAAATCCATCTCATGCCATGTTGGCATGCTGGATGAGCCCCTATGAGTAGAAGACAGAGAACCCTTATAGAGGGAGTGAGGCCGTGGTAAAGCTGGGATCAGGACTTTCAGGAGGCTCTACACTGCAGTGGGTAAGCCAAACTTAGACCTGGATATCTTTAAGGTCAGGTAGCTCCTGGGCCTACAAGTTGTATCCATGTATAGATCATTTCACCTTTTTGAGCCTTAGTATGTTCTTTAAAATCAGCAACCCATTGCCTTTCCTTTCTCCTGATTTTCTCAGCTACAGGGCTCAAAATGGTCCCCACTTTTACTCCTGTTGCCACTCACTCTCTAATTTACTAAATGTTGGTGATGTCCCTTGCATGGCAGAGCTACTTGGCCTTATTGGTCATACTGCCTAGCATTGGTATAGGGCTTCAGGTGCAGCTGTGACACTACTAGATAGATCAGGAGGCCTGAAATTACCCACATCCTCCCTGTGTTCACAGAGCAGGCTATGATCCATGGTGGCAGAGATGCTCAGGCTGTGAGCATAGCCTCTTCCTCAACACACAGCAGCAACCAAGCCCTTGATCCATGATCTTTAGATTGTGGCAGAGCTCCTGGCATAGTGACTGTTCCAACCAAGTGCCTGACTTTAGAGGTGCAAAGCCAGACTTTGTGGGCACATGGAGGTAGAGATACCTCACAGGACTGTCCAGAGCACAATTTTAGTGAGGTCAGAGACTCCCTCAACTCCAGTGCCTATCCTGTCCTGTCGATAGGATCAGAAGAATAGGTCATCATGGAAAGGCTGGTTATGGGTTATTGAGCAGAGGGCAGGAAGAACACGGCACAGGCATGCGTGTTAGGGGAGGAGGGATCATTAGATGCACAGTGGGGATCCCGGCTGCGTCATTAGTTCACTAGGTCAGTCATCAAGCCTTTAATTGCCCATGTTTCTGCGCTTTAATAAATCAGGGAATTAGCTATGCAAAAGGATAACAACATTGGGGTATAGTTGGCCTCTCCCTGCCATTCATGTCATTTGCTTGACAGTACTTCTGTTCAACATTACCATGGGGATATGATTGGTGAAGGGGACCTACCTCCCTCAATGAGAAGATAGATATGTGATCCTAGTCAATTAAGCTTCTGTCTTGGAGTTGCAGCTGCAGCTGTTTGGGAGCTGAAGTCTGCCATGGCAGGAACCGGCCCTTGCCAGGAGTGGGCACTGTTGGACTTCTGCTGTTGAGATCCTGGCGTTGTCTGGTACTGACCCTCCCTAAAGCCGAGGTTTTGCCTTTTCTTTTGTGACTGCCATTCCTCATCAGCTTCCATGCCTACTCTACTTCACTCACCTTGAAAGATGAGTCAATTTTTGTTGCTTGAAGTCTGAGACTCTCCGGAAAGCTCTTGTGGGCTTCTGCCTTCCATAGAATTCTTTCCTCATAAGTGGGGTCTTTGTTACCCATTTTGGAGCAGCTGTGAATAGGGTAAGCAAGGGAATAAATGCATCTAAAGAGGGCTACTTGACAATCTTTTCATCTTTTTTGTAAACAAAAGGGACACTTTCTAGGTTACTCCCTGTCCTAGCCCTCTTCATGTTGTAACAACAAAATTCTTGAGACTGAGTACATTATGAAGAATAGATTTAATTAGCTCAAAAGCTATAGAGGCAGAGAATTTTAAGAATGTTTGCAGGGCTTCTTACAGAGCTTCTAGTGAGGGAGCCCTGGGCATTGGCTCACGGTAGAGAAAGGGATGTGGAAATGGTGCTGGCTTGTATCATTTATAGGAAACTCTTTCCCAAGAATGAGATTCATCAATTGACAGAAGTAATCTCTCTTAATGTCGTCAATAGTTCCTTATAAAGGCCCCACCTTCCTGCTCTGCTGCACTAAAGAATGGAGTTTCTGAATGAGTTGGTGAGGACAGAATGGAGTGCCCAGGGATTGAGTCTCTAAAAACCCTGATCCTTCATCACTCACCAGAAAAATAACCCCAGAGTCTTCTCACCAGTCCCTGCCAGCTCTGAATGATGCACATGTCTTGAAGCCTTGATCCACACTGTTTAATGAAATGCCAAACACCTCTAGCTGCATGTTACCTCTGGCTGACTGTTTGTAAATTGATTTTGTCCTCCTTCCTGACAAGGTGAAAAACACAATTCCCAACACCAGGCTGTAGTAGAAGCATCCTAGCTGCCACCGTAACAATTGTTCACAGGACTGGCCTACAGCCTTGGATATGGTCCACAGCACAGAACTTCCCTGGCTTTCAGAAGGCTTGCCATGTTCTGAAGGGTGGGAGCTAGACCAAGGGGATAGAGACTAGCTCATATTGGGGATTCTTGCCCTAAACAGCAGGTTTTAATGACAGTCAGAGACAGCCTACTCACCCATCACTAGCCAGGGAGGAGCCACCATGGCCACACCAAGCTTCTGTGTGTTCTGAGCAGGACACCATTCTCTGTACAGCCTATTCATGAGAACTTGAAGACAAGCCCTGTTTACAGCCCTTTTCACAGTGTGCCACGTCTTCCCACATGGTGTGAAGGTTGTTGTTTTTTGCTCTGTTCTCCAGATAAAATCCAAGGCTTCTGACCTTAGGGCCTTCTTTTACACTGGGGGGGCAGCTGGTGATAGATTTGGGCCTCTTGTTCCCACTCCCCCACACATGGGCCATTCATTTCCCCATACCCAGATGGCACAGTTGTGTCTACATCCCTTGAGTGCTTTGTAGACCTCCCGCTATTCCTCCCATGAGACAAGAGTCTCATGAGGAATTAACAGTTGTATCACTTTCCTGGAATTGATTTTGGGTTGCTGAAGGGATCTGGGGAGATCAGAGCAAACTGAGCTTTGCCCCTGCAGTTGTACGACCTCATCCTGAATCTCCACTGGTACAGGTGACACATCCTGTCCAGAACTGGCAGAAAATGATCATAGCTACAATCAGCAGGCAAAGAAGGCTTTTGTTCTTTAGAGGAAAGCATTTTCCTGTAAGTGTTGAAAAACCAAATTATCATGTTGTCTAGCCATAGCCCATTATTCCTGTTCCTTTTAAACTTTCTTTTGGGGCAACTCAAATTAGAGTCTTATTTTCTCTTAATTCAATGAATGCTTATGAAGCAGCCTCCATGTATTGGATTAGGTGATTGCCATGGTAATCCAAAGCATGCATATGATGTTATAGTTCTACCAAGGCTTCATCCTCGGGTACAGGGAATGGCTTCCAGTTATTGAGTGTTTCTTCTGTTGGGGCTGAAGAAACACCTCTTATGATCAATGACTTTTAATTTTAAGAGTCTTTTAGGCTAGTTATGGTGGCTCACACCTTTAATCCCAGCTCTCGGGAGGCAGAGGCAGGCGGATTTCTGAGTTCGAGGCCAACCTGGTCTACAGAGTGAGTTCCAGGACAGCCAGGGCTATACAGAGAAACCCTGTCTCAAAAACTAAAGAGTCTTTTAGTGGGAATTGATAGTGTTTAAAAACAAACAAATAAAATAACTCACCCCCATCAGATCTTATGAAGTCCAGGCTGACCTTAAACTTGCTATGTAGTGAAGGATGACCTTGAACTTCTGCTCTTCCTGCCTTCCTCTAGGCTCCTGGGATTACAGGCATGCACCATCACTCTTAGTTGATGTAGCACTGGGAAATGACACCCAGTGTTCCTGTATGTGTGGCAGGTAGGATACAAACTGAGCTATATCCCCATTTTTGGGAGCTGCTAACATTTATAGCCCAGGGCAGGTAAAGAAATGTTCAAAGAAATTTCATGACCTTCTAAATTCTCAGAGTCTGACGAGTATAGAGTTTTGTCTAACTTGGGTTCTGAATCCAATAATTCTCAGTACAGGGACACACTGCATGTCTGGGAATGTGACAGTGGAAGAAGACTGAGCTAATTTAGAATTTTGGGACCTTTAACTAGAACCTGATATTCCTCTCTAGGGCTGCTTAGCCAGCTCATCAGGTAGCTCTTGACAGCAACTGAAATACTGTCTGCTCCAAGAGCAACTCTTACCTTTCCTCTTGGCTGAAGTGGCTGTAGTGGTTACCCAGATGTGACAACATAGAGAAGCAAGTAGCAGCCGACCTCGGTATGAGCAGACCTCTGGAATCTGATGAGGATGGGGGTAAGACTTTCCCTGAAGATCTACTGGCAGACTGCAGTGACCCAGCCGCATTGCCATCCAGGTTTCCTTTACAGGCATCTAAGATCTTCTTACTGCAAGAGTCCAGAGGCTTCCAGAAATTGAGGTCTGGCATACCCAGCTGCCCCAGTCAGTGGCAGCTGCGTTCCCTAGAGTTGGGATCCAGGTCTTGGTCTTGCCTGGCTGAGACTCTGGCCACCTAGCTTCTGTTTCTTTACTGGCAACAGAAGAGAGCTCTTGAGCTCCTGTGAGCAGAGCTGTTACTAAGAGAGCCTGTCAGTCACGTGGCTTCCTGCCCATTACTCATGGCTGCGGTTCTGGATCTGAATATGTACAGCAGTCCAGATACCTGTTCTTCAGCCCCACACTCCAGGTGACTCGGGTGTGCATAGCAAGCCTAACTTCTTGGAGACGAAGAAGCTGGATCAAGTCTCAGATTCCAGTTTCCATACTGTCTAATCGAAGAGGGTTTGTTGTTGTTGTTTGATTTTTTTTTTTTAAGATGGGGTTTCATGTAGCTCAGATTGGCCTTGAACTCTTGTGCCTACTGTCACTACATTCCAAGTACTGAGATCAGAGGTGTGTGACACCACAGCCTGCTTGGAGAGTAATTCTTAAGTCATCTTTTAATTTTTCTCATCTTAGGGCTAAAATTAGACTCCTAATTTGTGTGACCTTTTTATTCAATTCTGACACTTGTGCCCTGAGCTCTCTTTATGGAGGAGGACTTGGGGCAGGGTTGATGGGGACACAGAGTACAAGGTCCACAGGATGAAGCCAGTGGCAGCTGCTGGAAGAGCCTGAGGGCCCTGGTAGGTCTAGCAGAGAGCCATGCAAGGCCCTATTGGAGTGCATGCTGCCTCTCTCCTTATCCTTGCAGCTGGGATCTCATGAGGGACCTTCGAGGGCCCCCTCCTTCCATCAGGCCTGGGCATGCATGTAGTTCATGGGATAATGTCGCAGCGGCTGCTGGCCTAACTGGAGTACGGGGTTACTCAACTAGCTGGCTTTGTGGTAGAGCGCCCCTCTTCAAGTGCTCTTTTCAATCAAAGGCTTATATCAATGGATGTAAATAGAATGCTTGACTTCCTAAATAGATTTGAATGGTTACTCTGGCAACCAGGCCAAGGTCCATTCTTTGCTGGGAGAGGAGACTGTTTGATAGGATTTTTGTTCTTGCCATGGATTTTGCAATCGGTGAATCTGACAGCACAGTGAGGAGAACTGTCGATTATGGGATGCTACTGGCCCCTCATGTTTTGAGGATGTTTAGGCAATGCTGGGTGTCCCTATCCACTGAGCTTCAAATTAGGAAGGCGTGCCTTCTTCTCTGGGTCTTGTTTTGAAGTCTTTAGAAGACTATAGAGAGAATACAAACGGGGAAGTCTCTTGCAGGGGTGTCCTGGGGTTCTAATATAGAAGAGCATACTGCAGGGAGGCAAGAGACTCTGTGGGTTCAGGAACCTGCCTGGAAAGTCTCACTTTGAGCTGCTCCCCATTCCACCGAATCTGGGAGTGACCTGTTAAGGTTCTCCAGAGGGAAGGAGAGCAGGAGCTGGAGAGGTTAACAACACTCTATTGTCACAGGCTGGACTTCAGGAGACAAAGAAGGAGGTGTCTGGCCATTAGAGATCAAAATTACCTCACTGATGGCTTAGGGTCCTCTCTGCAGAAACAATGGTGGCCTATCAGCACTGTCAGTGATTCCTGATGGCGACAGGCTAGCTGGATGATGCTGAGTCTTCAAGAGACAGGAAGAACATTGTTCCATTCTCCATTATAGTGACTATGGCAGTCTTGAGCAATGTGTGAAACTCTCTCTCTCCACCAACATGTCCCTTTTCCCAGCACCTCTATGAGGCCCAGAGAAGTTTTGCTACATAGTCCAGTGTCACACAAACATCAGACACAAATGCAAACTGTGTGCTCTGGTTCTGACCTGCACACCAATTAGTTCAGTTGTTCATGCAGCATTTATTTATTGTATAGTTTGTGCCAGCTACTGACAACCCTTGGGGGTCCTGATACCTCTGAGGCCAGAATTAGGGCTCTAGTCTCTACTTTGCCCTATCTGCCCTATCTGTCTTTCTTCATCCCTTCCCACTTCCTCTGTGTATAGGTATGCACATGGAAGGCCAACTTTGAGAAAGCATCCACTTTGTTTTTTGAGGTCTTTCATTGGTCTGACACTTACAGATTAGGTTAGGCTGGCCAGCCAGTGAGACCCAGGGATCTGCCTATCGTTGCCTCTCTAAACTTGGGATTACAAGCACAACCACCTCACCTGACCTGCAGCCATTCAATTCTAATTGTGGAATGGGAACAACAGAAAAACCCGGAATTACTGGGAGCATTTCACATATACACATACATAATACATACACAATACATACATAATACATAATACATACATACACACATAGGTATGTAGAGAAGGCTATACTTTGTATGCAGATGAGAACATTCTAAAACTATTATGTCCAGAGTGACCCTTGGTCCCTGTGTATAAGGTCAGCGAAACAGGGGAACTGGAGTTTAAGTCCATTTAATGCAATGAATGCCCAACAGTTATGAGGTTACTGCCCCTCCTGGACCCAATCCCATCCCCAGACATGGTGAGTTTAAGGTCAGGTCACTTCCATGGAAGGATAGACAATCACAGCACAACTTCCCAGACTAGTGCAGGCTATAGCTCAGCACATTAGCACCAGGAGCCTTCTGCCATTGCCCAGCTTTTATACCACAGGGTAAACTGAGGCAGACAGCCAGTGGGGGTAAGTGCTGAGAGCAGCTGACAGGGGTCGGTCCAGATACCAATGGGAGCTACTGCCTATGGTAGCCAGTGATTAGAGAATTGCTCAGCAGGCTTTTCTCTGAGGGAACAAAGCTTAATTTACTGGAGCTGGCACTCTCTGTGGCCAGCAAAAAAACTCTGAACTCTTTTAACTCTTAGGGGCTGATGAGAAAGAAAAGGAAAGAAAGAAAATTCTTACACACACACACACACACACACACACACACACACACACACACACACTGAGTGGATAAAGCAAGAGGTAGACCTCGATAACTTCATACATACAAATACATACATACATGCATACAGACCTACAGACAGACATATACAAACCTACACATTGAATGACTGGAGCAAAGATTCAACAAATGGGCTCCAACCATTTCACATACATGCATACACACACAGTTGGTAGATGAAGCAAGCTCCAACACATACCCACATAATCTTTACATATACATATGTACAGATTTGATGATGGAACAGAGTTCCAACACATCCCTACACAAACTTTACATACATACATACATACATACACATACATATGTATATATATATATATATATATATATATATACATAGTTAATGGGTGAAAGGAACAATGTCCCAACAAGCAAGCTCAAAGCATTTCGCACACATACATACACATACATATACACATACACATACATACACATACGCATACACATATACATACACATTCTTGCAGAGTGGAAGGAACAATGTTCCAACAACTTTATTTTTTCTCCCATATCGTACATATCCCAGCAAAATCTTTCAAGTAGTATAAAATTACAATGTAATTATGTTCTAGTTTTCATCTAGTGAGTGACTATGAAAAAAACAGTATGCTCTCTAATATCTTTACAATAAATAACATTATGTAGTTCAGGTAAACAAAACTAATTTTTCCCAAGAACCCACATACGTTTGTAACAAAGAAACTTGTTATATATTAACAAAGTGTGAGCAAGGAACATGGTTTTCTCAGCCAGTTTCTCCTTATGGTGGTTTGAATATGTTTGGCCCAGGGAGTGGCACTCTTAGGAGGTGTGGCCTTATTGAAGTAGGTGTGTCACTGTGGGGATTGGTGTTAAGATTCTTGTCTTAGCTGCCTTGATGCCAGTCTTCTCTTAGCTGTCTTTGGAAGAAGAGGTAGAACTCTTGGCTCCTCCAGAGCCATGCCTGTCTGGATGCCGCCATGCTTCCCAGCATAATGATAACAGACTGAACCTCTGAACTTGTAAGCCAGCCCCAATTAAATGTTGTCTTTTATAAGAGTTGTCCTGGTCATGATTTCTTCTCACAGCAATGAAACCCTAACTAAGACACTCCTATTGGAATGCAGCAATTTTCAGTTACAAAGAAAGGATGAATTATTTTACTAGTTATCTTAAAAAGTAATCTTATAAGAATCTTAAAAGAATCTCAAATCTAAACTTTTGTATAAAAACAGTCATATCTTAAATCCTCAGAACACATATCTACTCATCAGCAGTTCTTATTAAATCATATCAGGAAGTTGAGAGGAAAAGTGGGTATAAGAAATCAGTCATTGCCAGTCTAACCTCAGTGAGAGTCACATCATCCAGTGCGGCCATTGTTCTTGTTCCCTAACCATAAAAGGTCCCTAGCTTAACCAAAAAGAGTGTGCCTTTCTGAACTTCAAATTGTTCCCTAAGATTTTCTACATCAGAGCCAGTAAAAAATATATCTTTTTTTTTTTTTTTTTTGGTTTTTCGAGACAGGGTTTCTCTGTATAGCCCTGGCTGTCCTAGAACTCACTTTGTAGACCAGGCTGGCCTCGAACTCAGAAATCCACCTGCCTCTGCCTCCTGAGTGCTGGGATGAAAGGCGTGCACCACCACGCCCGGCAGCAAAAACATCTTAACCTAGAATCACTAACAATTTTGTTTTTTCCAAATGCTTTCTAAGGATGGTGCTCATTGATAACAATCTCATCTGTTCCAGCAGCAATGCCTGAAAGAAATCAAACACTATTATTGTGAATGCCTGATGCTGCCCAATGAGGGGCTGGAAGCCCCCTTAGAGTTTTCACACAATTTTCATATTAAGAGGGATGTGAGCAGAACAGAATTCCATAACCACATGAGGTACTCAGGACATGTAGTCCTCAGGATTGTCCCTTAACCAAGGCACACCTATTGTGGGTCTGCTAACCTAACTGGTGGGCCACATTCCATCAGTTCTAAAGCCATTTGTTGAATGGTCCTTGGCAGCTGTCCTTGTGCTGTGGTCATTTTTTCTTACTCGCCCCATACTAGCTTTAGGGCACAATTACTATCCTTAGCTTTATCTGACAGATGAGGGACTTTAGTACACAGAGAGATCAACTACTTGCTAGGATCACACAGCAGAAAGAGTGGAGTTAGGCTTTGAATATACTAACAACTGACCAGTATACCAAGCTGTCTCTGAGCATGTAGGTCTTTGGTCAGTAGTGGTCCACCAGCACAGACTTTATGAGGAATGAAATTCCTGGGTCTCTTCCCAAGCGTCCTGAATCAGGAACTCAGCATGCACCCAGCCACCCTTTCTAATAAAGGCCTTGGTAGTCTGATGAGGACAGAGCTAAAAAGGTTGCTGGACAGACTCCCAGAACCTTGTCTTTAAGCTGCAGGGGGCTAGGTTCTGAGCTTCAACACTGTCCCCTGATCCTTCTTGCCAGCCCCAACCGCCTCCTTGTTGTCTGGGCTGACTAAGAAATGAGGGCCTCCTTTCCAGATCTGCTCATCAATAAGACAAGCCCTATCTTAGTCAGCATTCTACTGCTCTGAAGAGATACTATGACTACGGCAGCTCTTATAAAGGAAAGCACTTGATTGGGGGTAGCTTACAGTTCATAGTTTTAGTCTATTATCATCATGGCAGGAAGCATGGCAGCATGCAGGCAGACATGGTGCTGGAGAGGTAGCTGAGAGTTCTATGTCTGGATCTGGTAGAAGGACCTGAGTCTGATTCCAAGATCCAGCATAAAAATACTAAGCATGACACATGCTTGTAATCACAGCCCTGGGCAATTGGAGACAGGTGGATGTCTGGGCTTTACTGGCCATCCAGTCTAGCCTAAGCAGTGATCTCTAGGCCAGTGAGAGATGTGATTTTGAAACCAAACCAAACCAAACAAGACAAACCAAATCAAACCAACCAACAACAGAAAGAAAGAAAGAAAGAAAGAAAGAAAGAAAGAAAGAGAAAAAATAGACAACCTAAGGTGGATGGAGTCTGAGGAATGGCAACTGAGGTTGTCTTCACACACACACACACACACACACACACACACACACACACACAGTACTGAGAAAGCTTAATTCTGACCAATGAAAGTAGGTCCTGGAAATAGTACCTGTTGCTAATTTGGCTTGTTGAAGCTAGTGGTGACTCTGGTTGAAAACCTTTTCTCCAAATTGAGTGCTTTTCCAACTGCAAGAACAGAAAGGCTCCTCTGGGGTCTCATGAAGGTGCAGCCTCAGAGGGCTGCATTCTGACCATCAATCATGGCTGCATCAATTGACCAAATGGCCCATGTGTCTGCATAACTAAATTTCATGTTTGATTTGCTAAATATGGTGGTTAGTAGCTTGTGAAAAGGAAAGAAAGCCAATTATCCACATTCCACTTAAGAAGTTTAGAGTTTATGATAATTTTGTTAAATATTTGCATGAAATTTACATGTGTGATATTATATCTTCTCTGAATTAGTTGATCCTTGGGAAATGACTCACTCTAGTGGGTGGCCATTTTAGAGTCCCATGGAGGATCTCACAGACAACCCAGGGAGAGGTGTGTAGTAAGATTGCATAGGCAGTTGGGTGAGTCCCCAACTGTCTCAGAACCCCTCAAAATTTCCAGGCTCTTTCCCCTGCTTATCTTTGAGGTATCTGCTATAACCATGATTGAAAACAGAATAGTTTATCTAAATGTTGAACTTGATACTTGAGCATAAGAAATGAGTAGTTTGGTTAATATTGGCCAGGCTGACCCATGAGCTCAGGCAGATGCCATAGGGCCTGCAGAGCCAGCTCATGGCACAGTCAGGCCCATGGCTCAAAGCCTGTCACACCCAGTTTCACCTCTGAGAGGTCACTTGGCTGACAAGACAGAGCAGGTCAGAGTGAGTGGGGATTCAGCACTTCCTGTTCCTTACAATCCTAGCAGCCCTGAGTGCCTTCCTCTGAGATTCTACATCTTATCTTCCTTCATAGCCAGGGGAACGAAGGAGAATAGATCATTGTAGTTGAAACAATTTAAACTTATCCTAGTCTAGTTTACAAATGAATGAGACTCAGACTATTGTCATTTTATTTGGCTTTAACAATTACTGGGGGGGGGGGCAACCCCTAATTTACTTTCCTACCTGCTGGCCTGGCTACTTCCACAGTTGTGTACCCCAAATACTTGCTGCTTCTCCTGGTTGTATGGTCATGGTATCTCTCCTTTCATGGTGGCTTCCTCCTTTCTTCCCTGTCCTCTATCTTTCTCTTTTCTCTCTCTCTCTCTCTCTCTCTCTCTCTCTCTCTCTCTCTCTCTCTCTCTCTGCGAATCCTAACCAGGTAACTCAAAACCTGTCCACCTCTAATCCCTCCAGTAATTGGCTGTACTATTTTGATTTAACCAATAGTTTTAAATTAAGGAACAAGGTTTGCACAACAAAAGCTGGTAAATGTGAGAATTCACAAGTACAATTAGACCTTCAGGTACAGAATTTAGTATTACAACAGACCAAACCCCACTAGATCATGAGGCCTCCACTTGCTGTGCCTTTGCTGGCTGGTTTCTGTAGGGGAGGAGCCTCCTGTGGTTATCAGATGATGGTTCTAACTCAATGGCAGTTGTAATGAAGGGATGGTAGCAGCTATTCAGCCCTCATCTGGAGACTGACCAGCTGTCCTGTGGGCTGGCTGTGCCTCTCTTGCTGGGAGGTGTAGAGGGGAGGGGAGAAGCCTGAAGGGCCTGCCCCAGGGTCTGGGTTCTGTCACAGACAAGATTTGAGTCATATCTAGGAATCATGGGAAGCAAGGAGCCACTGATCACTTCTTCTCCACCTTCCAAGTAGTGGTGATGGTGGTGGGTCTATTCACATGGTGAGTTGTAAGGCTCTGGCCGGGACCTTGGAGGTTTATCAGGGTTGCAGGAGGGTTTTCTTATTAAGGTTTTACCGACTGTCTTAGTTAGGGTTTTACTGTTGTGAACAGACACCATGACCAAGGCAAGACTTATAAAAAACATTTACTTGGGGCTGGCTTACAGGTTCAGAGGTTCAGTTCATTATCATCAAGGTGGGAGCATGGCAGTATCCAGGCAGACATGGCACAGGCAGAGCTGAGAGTTCTACATCTTCATCCAAGGGCTGCTAGTGGAAGACTAAGTTCCAGGCAACTAGGGTGGGAGTCTTAAGCCCACACCCACAGTGACACATTTATTCCAACAAGGCCACACCTCCAGATGGTGCCACTCCCCATCCAAGAATATACAAACCATCACACTGACCCTCCGGAGATTGTAGGGCTGGTTCTGGATTTTGGAAGCACATTGCCTTAGGGAGCCTGTAGCCCAGCCACCAGCTCTGGTATATCTCTCACCTTCCAGTCACAAATGGGAAGTTTCTATTCTGAAAAGCTGGTGCTGGGAGGGAAGGTGGTGGTCGGAACACAGGTTATAAACAGCAAGGTGGTAGCAATGCTTTCTCCAGTCTATTTGAAAAACCAGCTGAAAAGCTAGTCCGTGTTTGATTCAGTGCTATTATCTCTAATTGTCATGTCACTGAGGCCTGAACTATTCCAGAGCAAGTTCCTACTGCAGTGGCTGGAGCATGGGCTGGGAAGGCGAGCCTGGGACACCTCAGAACTGGAGAAGCTTTTTGTGAGATATAACAGGTTTGGGAAGGAACCTGTCCCAGAGTAGGTGTAGTAGGGCCTAACTGGTCCCGGTGTAGGTACCATCTGTTTTTACTCAGTGTCAGAATGTGGAAACTGCATTATGGGACTTCTGAGAATTGTTCTGGGGGGTGGGGGAGTCGAATTCAGAACACATGTATTTGGACACATACTATCAGTGGCAGTAAAGTTAAAGATGTAACTCCACAATGTCAGGCCAGCAGCCCAAGGAGTTCTCTTAATATTTAGGGGCCCTGACTCAGGCAAAATTACATCCTTGGCCACATTACATGGAAAGAATTTCAGGATGAACCAGAATAAAGTAGGATTGGAGTTATTAAAGATAGATAGTAAGGCACTTGAGAGAAAGAATGGGGACCCCAGAGCATGCCCTTCTCAAAGAGGAGTCAGAGTTTAGTGTGTAGCCATTGATGTAGGTAGCATTCTGGTTGCTCTCAACTTGGTAAGAAACTTTTTTTTTTCATTTTATTCAATAAGTGAGATTATAGGTAGGCTTCAGAGGCATCAGATTAAAAACAAAACAAACAAACAAACAAACAAACAAAACAGGAGCCGCTTGGGCTGCAGGAGAAATATATAGGGTATTTCTATTTATGGTAAAGGAAGTTCCTATTGAGATTCTTGGGAGATTGAAGGATCATAGCTGGGAAGGGAGAAAGGCCTTAAACAAACATTAATTGTATGTGTAGACCAGACTAGCTTCAAACTCACAGAAGTCTTCCTGCCTTTGCGTAGGATTAAATGCACACTCAGTCAGGCCATTACTTGTATTGGAATTCTTGATTCTCAGCTGGTAGAAGAGGTTTCAACCAGATTCTGAGGTGTTGGGCTCTTTTTTCATAGACCCATAGTTTCTCTATCTTTCTATCCTGCCTTGAGCTGTAAAGCCTTGCTGTCAGGAATGCCTAAGTGGTAGCATTAGGAATGGTAAGTAAGCCAGTATAGGAAAAGAGCCAAAGATGTCTGCCATGTACTACTGCTAAATGAAAAAGGCAGTCTGTGACAGTGGGTACAGTGCGTGCATGTTAGTTAATACAGACTTCTATGGCAGAATACTACAGACTGGATGGCTCAGTCTCAGCCACTGTTTTCCAGCTGGATGTCCAGGCCAGGTTTCTGGTGAGCCTCTCTTCCTGTTTACAGAAAGGACTTTCTTAGTGCATCCTCATGTGCCCACTACCCCCAGACAGTGTTTCTCTGTGTAGTTGGCTGTCCTGAAACTCACTCTATAGGCCAGTGTTTTAGTTAGGGTTTTCATTGCTGTGAAGAGACACCATGACCAAGGAAATTCTTATAAAGGACAACATTTAATTGGAGCTGTCCTACAGGTTCAGACATTCAGTCTATCATCATCAAGGCAGGAGCATGGCAGCATATAGGTAGACATGGTGCTGGAGGAGCTGAGAGTTCTACATCTTGTTCTGAAGGCAAACAGAAGAAGACTGGCTTCCATGTGGCTAGGAGGAGGGTCTCAAAGCCCACCTCCACAGTGACACACTTCCCACACAAGGCCACACCTACTCCAATAAGGCTACACCTCTGAATAGTGCCACTCCCTGGCCAAGCACATTCAAACCACCACAGCCAGGCTGGCCTCAAATTTAGATATCTGCCTACCTCTGTCTCTAATTGCTGGGGGTTAAAAGTGTATGCCACCATGCCTTTCTTCTTGATATGGACTAACCACACATTTTCTTCCTTAAAAAGATACTAGTTTTATCTGTGGAATTAGGTCACCCCTAAAAAACTTATGACTCCATGACATCACTGAACCTTAATGGCCTCTCATATTAATTATTTTTCTCAATACTGTAACCAAGTACCTGACACTGCCAAGAGACAATTTATCAAGGCAGAAGGTTTATTTATTTATTTCTTAACTCACAGGTCTGAGGGGAAGGCACGGCAGATAGCAGAAGTTCTAGCTACTTCTGGTGGTTTTCACATTGTATTAAAAGCCAGGAAGTAAAGAGCAAACAGGAGGTAGGGCCAGACTAAAACTTCTAGCCTCACCCAAATACTCCTGGTGCTCCCAGGGATAGTGTGGGAACTAGGCACAGGAAGACTGCCACAGGGATAGTGGCCCACCCAAGCTGAAATGCAATGAGAGGACTTCCCATGAAAATCAGTGAAGCCTTGAAAATCAGGCACTGTGCTGCTTAGCTTTTGTCATCTTGACACGAATTAGAGTCACCAGGGAAGATGGAAACTGAATTAAGGAATTGTATCTCTCAGACTGACCTGTCTGTGGGGGCATTTTCCTGCTAGTTGATGTAAGAGGTACCAGCTCACTGTGGGTGGTGCTACCCCTGGGCAGGTGGACCTGAGCTGTATAAGGGAGCAAGCTGAGCAGGTCAGAGAAAGGAAACCAACAGGCAGTGTAGTCTCTGCTTCAGTTCTAGCCTCCAGTTTCCTGCCTGGAGTTTCTGCTCAGTGGCAAACTGTTACCTGGAAATATAAGATAAAACAATTCCTTTGGTCTCCAAATTGCTTTTGGTCCTGTGTTTATCACAGCAATGGAGAAGTGGATTAGAAAAGGCACCACACCTGGGTCCCTGGTGGTTGGGGGTGAAAAGCTAGTGTTGTGGGGGGGGCAGGAACAAGATGGCCCCCAAACTAGCAGAGCTGGGGGCTGTGACTGTGAGGGGTTGTGAATCTGCACTGTCCTGCCAACCACTTTTGAATCTCTAATAGAGGCAGGAGTGATGGGCCCCACAGCACGTGGGTAAATGTTTCAACACTAGAGAAAGAACTAAGAGATGACAGTGTATATATGTTTCAACAAGTGTTTTGATATAAGTGGAAGTCCAAACATGGCTGGGATAGGAGTCAGAATTACCCTGCAAGGTGATGTTACTTATTGTATGCATGTGCATATGTGTGTGTGTGTGTGTGTGTGTGTGTGTGTGTGTGTGTGTGTGTGTGTGTGTGTGTGTGTGTGTGTGTGTGTGTGTGTGTGTGTGTGTGTGTGTGTGAGAGAGAGAGAGAGAGAGAGAGAGAGAGAGAGAGAGAGAGAGAGAGAGAGCGCACCTGTGGAGGCATGAGATCACCCTTGGGTGTTGTTTCTTCCTTTAAAATTACATTAATTTATGTAAGGATGTGGATGTGGGTGTGGTTGGGCACATGGAAACTGTAGTGTGTATGGTGTAAGTCAGGCAGCTTGTGGGAACTGGTTCTTTCCCTTCTCCATGTGGGTCCTAAGGATGAACTCAGGTTGTATGGATAGACAGCAGGCATTTTTATCCACAGAGACTTCTTAATCCCCCATCTTTCATAGCTAGCCCCTCTGTGCAGCCTAAATAATAGTTATTGTCATAGTAACATGATTATCAGGGGATCATATCTAAAACATTTTATTTCAGGTATGGTCAGTAGGGGTCTCATTTGTCTGGAGCTCACTGGTTAGGGCAGGCTGGATTGCCAGTCAGTGATTGCTCCAGGAATCACCTGTCTCCACTTCCTCCAGCTCAGGCATGACAGGTGTACATCACTATGCTCAGCCTTTTTTACATGGAGTTTGGGGACTGATGGCTACACAGCAAGTGCTTTACCCACTCACTGATCCATTTCTCTGGCTCATTATCTGATTTTTAAAATAGAGAGCATGCTTTTCTTAAATAATTGTTAAAATACATAAATATGGGTTCCATGGTTCTCTGCAATGTAGTACGTATACACACACACACACACACACACTCTCTCTCAACCCAGCATGATTTGGTAGGAAATTGTCCTTAGAGCATAGCCGGTGCCATTTCTTTAGCTGAGGCACTTTCTGGCTAGCTCTAGGCTGCCTGCTTCTTATGAAGAAGATAATCCTCAAATGAAGATGTCACAAATGTTTCCTCTCCCTGTCTTTCTTCCTGCTTATTTTCAGCCCCACTGTACAGCCTAGGCATTTGTTATTATCATGGTAACATGATTACCAGGGGACTTCATCCAAAACATTTTCTTCCAAATATGACCAATAGTGCTCTTCAGGAGAGACAAGCAAGCTCATTTCATTATGCCAGAGTGCCCTATTTGGTACCCAATTTCCTGCCACCCCTAGCCTCTCCAGTGCCTCATGGGGAAGGATGGACATAAAGGCAGGTGTACACAGGCTTGCTTATCCAGGGCTTCTTAATAGTGTCCAGGGCCACTTCTCCATGAATCTGTGCTCTTGGGAGTGCAACTACCATTTATTATGTGATTAGTTTCACCAGGGCTATCTAATTTGTCCTTCACAGACATGTATTCCAGCCATGCAGACTGAGGAATTGCATCTCTGTGCTGAGATAAGACAATGCCTTCAGCAGTGCCCTGAAGCACAGCAGCACATCCTGAACGTGGTCATGGCCTTAATTTCCATCTGGACTGAAAAAACACGGACATTCTGAAAAGCAGTAGCTTTCAAATGGCCGGTATTCTGAGGAAAATGTCAGGCAAGGAACTTGTTCTCTGTGCTCTTCTCATGGGCTTTGGAGGGTCTTTGAAGTGGCGAGTGAGATGAGCTCGGGGCTCAAAGAGCAGCCTAGAACTTTATTGCTGCCCTACATGTGTGATCCTGGCAAAATTATTTAATCTCTCTGGGACTCACTTCTCTCATCTATAAAATGGGCGATTATAATAACATCCTGTGTGTTTGGTCAGCCTTGCTGTTTCTCAGCATCTCTATTAAGCCCTCTCCCAGGGTCTCTGCTGACCCCATTTCTCTAGTTCTCCTGTCCCTTCTCTAAGCTAACCAGTCTCCCTTGGAGAGGATCTTTTCTGGCCTCCAGGGCTATCTCTCTTGCTTGTGACCAAAGTTCTCTTACTACAGTTCTGAGCTAGCTCACCTGCTCTCTTCCAGAGGATCGTAGAAGCTATGGTGATTTTGAATTGCATCTCTGTATGTGGGATGAGCCACCTGAAGTCTCATCAATTTGACTAAACCTCAGAAGAGCAGGGATTGCAGTACTTGACCCTGCTATGCAGCAAATCCAAATATCATCTAGAAACAAATGTTGGTCAAGTTGCATTAAATGTATAAAACCACTTTAGAGTCACCACCTTCTCCTTTTCAAAAACTAAACTCTTTCAAGAGAAGATAGACTTCATAGAAAACTACACAAAGGATCTGACAATCACATTGTTACCCACCTAAATTAATAGCTGTGAATATATTGTTTATTTTCTTCTACACATTTAAAAAAAAAGGAATTCTAGGAATGGAGATAAAGCTCTTGGGCTCTTGGACATGACAATGGCTAATTCTATTTTATTCCTGCATGCTTCTGATTTAACCTCCAGTCGTCACATGCCAGTGAAATGACACTTATTCCTGAGAGAGCACCCAGGACAGATCAAAGGAATAATTCTACCAAAGTCCAACTTGTTTTTTATTGAGGTTACGTACAGGAACAGGGGTTACTCATAGACAGCTCTGCATTCCTGCAAAGCCCACCCCAACATGGGTGATGGTTCACAGAAGATGGCTCTTTCCAGCTCTCTCCGTTAGTTGCAGACAGTTTCTTAGGTCTGAGAGTTTGTTCTCTCAGCAATGTGCTGCTTTTATAAACTTAGAAGGGTCCTTGTAAATCTTGGATGTTTCAGCTTTTCTGGGACTTGTGGGGTTTGTTTACTTCTTGAGTTTCATGAGACTCCCTTACACCTCCTAGAGAGAATGCTTCAGTTTGGAGGAAATTTTCACAATACACATTTTCACATGAACATCCACACTTGTGTTAACAAGACTTGTATTAGTACACTGGTGTTTTTAAAAGACCCTGTCTGTAATTTTTGACATCTTGCTTTTTGTTCAACATTTAATTAATTAATTAATTTTCCAAGTATGGGTATTTTGCATGTGTCTGTGTACCATATGTGTGCCTAGTACCTGTGGAGACCAAAAGAGGGCACCACAACTACTGGAGTTATAGATGGTTGTGAGCTGCCATATGGGTTTTGGGCAAGGTCCTCTGGAAGTCAGTGCTCTTAATCACTGAGCTATATCTCTAGCCCAATATTGTTTGTTTGTTTTTTAAACATTTATTTAGTGTGTGTAATTTGGTGGAGTTTTATTTATTTGGTGTGTGTTGTAGTGTAAGTGTCATGGCACATGTATAGAGGTCAAAAGACAACTTGTGAAAGTTGGTTCTCTCTTTCTGCCATGAGGGTCCCAGGAATTAAATTCAGAGCATCAGGTTTGATAGCAAGTATTCTTACACAATGAGTGGTTTCACAGGTTCCTGAACATTTTAAAAATATGTATGTATGTATGTGTGTGTATGTATGTATGTATGCTTGAACTTACGTGCATCATGTGAATGCAGGTATTCTAAAAGGCTAGAAGATGTTGAAGCCCCTGGAACTGAAGTTATAGGTAGTTGTGAGCTACCTGAGGGTGCTGGGAACTGAACCTGGGTCCTCTACAATAGCAGAAGGGTTAGAGTTAGGATCAGGGTAACTGCTGAACTATCTCTTCCACCCCTAACATTGTTTTTTAAAGTCTATGTTGATATATATGATCTCATAACATGCAAATGAAGAATATGTAGAATGTATATTTGAACTAGTCAATTTTCAAAGTTTTTAAGTGTTCATAAGACCTTGCCTTACAAAGTGGAAAATTTCATATCTGACTTCTTGTCAGATCAAAATGTAGGTACATATTATATAGGTTACTCAGCATTTCCAAGGGGAAAAATCTTCCCAGGACCTTCAACTGTAATAAACAAACTTTGTTTCATGTACACAATATTATATAAACTTATCTCTGGTGTATGTGCCTAAGATATACATGAAATGCACACATTTTATATTTGGACTTTGATGCTATGCCAACCTATGTTATCCTTCTGTCACCATGGCAACCAAGTACACAACATAGAAGTTAAAAGGAGACAAGGTTTACTTTGGCCAGTGATTTCAGAGGTTTCAGTCCATGGTTGGTTGTTTCTGGGTCTGTAGTCAGACAAAACATCACAATGGAAGCTACTGCCTGCCTCATAGTGGATTAGAGGCTCATAGGGTGGAAGTGGGGCGGAGAGGAAGTAAGGAAGAGGCCAGAGACAAGTTTCCTAGTACATACCTCCCATGACCTGCTTCCTCAGAGGTGGCTCTACATACATCCTTAGATGCCATCAACTTAGGATCATCAACAATTGAGACATCAGAGCTTTTATGATCTGGTCATATTCACGAAGCATCTGAGCACTCTGCACTGAGGACCAGATCTTCAGCACAGGAGTTTAGGAGAGTGATTCCAGATGTAACAGGGCCAAACTATCTCAACTCTGGCCCCCAACACTGAGCATCTCCCTCACAATTTCCACCCCAGAATAACAGGAGTGGCCTAGGGAGCCCTCCCTACTCTTTAATACCATCAATAAAGTTCTCTGCACCCACCCAAAAAAATAGAAATATGGAAATATTCTGACATATGAAAAATAATCTGAAATACTTCCAATCCCACAAATTTTAGGTAAGGGATAGTAAGCTGTATATTCACCTGCTGTGATGGCATTTGTCTGTGATAACGAGGTACACATCTTTCTTTTTTCTTTCTTTCTTTCTTTCTTTCTTTCTTTCTTTCTTTCTTTCTTTCCTTCCTTCCTTCCTTTCCTCTCTCTCTTTCTTTCCCTTCCTTCCCCTTCCTTCCTTCCTTCCTTCCTTCCTTCCTTCCTTCCTTCCTTCCTTCCTTCCTTCCTTCCTCCTTCCCTCCTTCCCTCCCTCTCTCTCTTTCTTTCTTTCTTTCTTTCTTTCTTTCTTTCTTTCTTTCTTCCTTCCTTCCTTCCTTCCTTCCTTCCTTCCTTCCTATTTTTAAATAAAATATTGTTTATTAGTTTTAAAGTTTTACTTTTCATCTCAAACAACATGAAAACTTCTAGACTAAAAAATGATACCAATGCATATTCTTTCACCCACACAACAGCTTTTTGACAAATAAAATCTCAGTGAATTAATTGCAACAACATAAATACAAAATACTCTATGATAAATACTTAAGGTATTACAGCGAGTTATCCTATTTATCCGTGTAGCTCTTGCAGCACCTCAAAATTAAATTTGTATTTTTTAAATTATTTTTTGATTGGATATTTTCTTTATTTACATTTCAAATATTTTCACCTTTCCAAGTCTCCTCTCAGAAACCGCCTATCCCAACCCTTTTCTCCCTGCCTCTATGAGGGTGCTCCCCCACCTACTCACTCCGGTCCTCCCTCCCAGGTATGCCCCTACACTGGGGTATTGAATACCCTCAGACTCAAGGGCCTCTCCTCCCACTGATGTCCGACAAGGCCATCCTCTGCCACATATGTGGCCCATGCCATGGGTCACTCCATGTGTTTTCTTTGGTTGGTGGTCTATTCCCCGGGAGCTCTGGGGGGTCTGCCTGTTGACACTGTTGCTCCCTCCATGGGGCTGCAAACCCCCTCAGCTTCTTCAGCTTCTTCTCCAACTCCTCCATCCGGGATCCCCAAGCTCAGTCCAATGGTTTGCTGTGAGCTTCCTCCTCTGTATTTGTCAGGCTCTGGCAGAGCCTCTCAGGAGACAGCCATATCAGGCTTCCATCAGCAAGCACTTCCTGGCATCCACCATAACGTCTGGGTTTGGTGAATGTATATGGAATGGATGCCCAGGTGGGGCAGTCTCTGGATGGCTTTTCCTTCTGTCCCTGTTCCACACTTTGTCTCCATATTTCCTCCTATGAGTAATTTTGTTCACCTTTCTAAAAAGCACTAAAGCATTCACATTTTGGTCTTCCTCCTTCTTAGGCTTTATATGGTCTGTGAATTGAATCTTGGGTATTCTGAACTTTTGGGCTAATATCCACAAAAGCTCCTAACCCCAAAGCATCCAGGAAATCTAGGACATAATGAGAAGACCAAACCTAAGGATAACAGACACTTTCCTTGATTCTGTGTGACTGTGCCTGTTTTTGTACTCTAAACATGTGCAAGTGTCTCTTGGGCAGGACTGGACGGGCACTGGCTGCTTTACAGAATCAATTTAAAGAGGAAAGTTTCTGTTGGCTCTTGGTTTCAGAAGTCTTCACCCACAGTCTCTCGGCTCTGTGGTTTGAGGCTGTGGTAAAATAGAGAGTATCATGGTGGGAACATGTAGATAAGTAAGGAACTCTTTTCATGGTGGCTAAGAAGGAAAGAGAGAGAAATGAAATGGCCAGGGTCCCAATATCTCTTTCAAGGGCATATCTTCAATAACTAATTTCCTTCCATTCAGCCCCAGCTCCAAAGCTTCCTTCACCTTCCAACAGTTCTATGGTCTAGGACAAAGCCTTTAATGCATGGACCTTGGGGGCACATCTAAGATCCAAACTTCAAAATGGATCTTGCCAAACATTGGTCACTATGTCACCCCTCAATCTTAATTCTTCTTGCTGCCCTTCTGGTTTTACATCTCAATCCTACTGCTGACCAGATTAGGTTTTCTAAAGATGAGTTACACTCCAACCTCAATGGTTTTTCTCCATGTGTACTCTTCTTTTCCCAGTTTCTCTTTCTCTCCTCTTTCCTATTTACTCAAGACTCTGCTCCAGCCTCTTCAGCTTGGGTTACGTTAGGAGTCAACATGATATTCCTGAGTCGCTTTAACCCCAAATTTCTTTCGTACTAGGGACCTAGTAGAGACCACTGGCTAGTGCATTAAGCATCTACTCCAGCCTCTTTCTAGGCCAAGTTCCTCTCTAGTAGTTCCTGGAAAGTTGAACATTGTGTGTCCCCCACTCTCTTCATGTGTAGCTTTGAATGGGGTTCAGATCACTGATCGGATAGACTTATTTGGGACTTGAATTCAGAGCAGAGTTAAGCAGTAAGAGTTACAGCATCTATTTCCTGTGGTGGGTTCTAGTAGACACATATAGTCTTGGAGCCGGGAGTCTTGGTGCCTCTTCCTGCTTTACCTAAGAGTGGTGTGGACCTATGAGTTCTAATTACTGCCTGCAACTTCTGCTTCTTTCTCTCAGTGGCCCAGCTCTGTAGATGTCTTAAGATATGGTCACTTAGCTTAGAGATTATTCATTCTTTGTAACCACATGGCTCTCTGAAATGTTCATTTTGGCATACATAGCTAGAGTGATTCTGTTGTTGTAATGAAAATTTGACCAATAGACTATGTAAAAATAATGGAGTGTTTAACACCCAGTATATCCCCCCCCCCCAGTTTCCCTCTGAGAACACATTTTGACAGCAAGGCCTTAAAATTATTCATCAAATCATCTAAAAGTGTATACCTAACATCCAAGGTTCTACCCTTATGCTGAATGTGTGTAGCTGTAAAATGAGATGGTTCATAGTAGTGCTTGGGAATACCGCTCTTCCCATCTTCTAACTTAAAAACTACAGGGGTGCATCGACGGTTAATCTTGATTGTCAGCTTTACAGGATTTAGAATCACCATGGAAACACACCCATGAGTATATCTAGGAGGGGTTTCCAGAAATAGTTACTTGAAGAAGGAAAACCCATCTTGAAAGTGGGCCGCATCATCCCATGGGCTGGGTCCCAGACTGAAGAAAAAGAAAAAAATCCCATTTGTGTACCAGCATTTATTTAATCTCTGCTTTCTGGATGTGGGTGTCTTTCTCCATGACATTTCTGCTATGATGTACTGCATCCATTTAAGCCTCAATAGACTTTCAAGTTGCTTCTTGACAGAGGCTCCTTTGACCTTTTTGCCTAGTCTGTAAATTCGAGCATCAGAGTGGGTCTTGATATACTGATCATTTGATTCTACAGGCTCAAGAACCTTGGGACCCCAATCTATCGCTGTATAGAGAATATGATGGACAAACTGGAGGAAGGAGTGTGTTACCGAGAAGGTCGCAGTGTTTTTGAGGTTTACAAAGAATATCATTAGCACCTGTCTCATCAATGTGAAATATTTAGGAGCAGCTATGCAGGTTCTGAGATCTGTTAAACTGTCAGTTCATCTGGGCAGCTCAGCAGAAACAGCTGCTTCCCTGGCAGCCACATTGGAATCACATCTGGGAGGATCTGTTCTGACAGATCATTGGCCTTTGCATTACTGATGTTTTAAGCCTTGAGATCTGTCATACCATGAGAGGGAATGAAAAAGCAGATACCTCTGCGTATAAATGAGTCAGGCAGCTTCAAGGACAAGCATGCTTTTTCCACTTTTTTTCTTTTAGAGTCATAAAGAAGCTTATGAATTATTTAGCCCAAACTTCAAAATAAGGAACACTGCTGGAGATGAAGAGGGACCTTTTATAATGGGGAAACAAAGAGAAGTCTGCATGTGATCCATCTGAAGCTGTAATATTTGTAAATATGTGTGTATTTCATAACAGAGCTTCAAAATGCAGGAAGCAAAAAACAGCATAAAAGGAGAAATGGACAAACCAATGGTCATTGCAGGAATGTTCCTATTCCCTTCTTAGTTACCGACAGAACAGAGAGCATGGTAAACAAAAGCTTTGGAAGATTATGGCAGCACTAGCAACCATCTCGACCTAGATGACATTTATAGAACTCTTGGCCGAGAACAAACAGTCTTTTCCCCATATAAATGGAACTCTCACCAGGATAGATTTTTTTTTGTGCTGGACCACAAAACAAAATTTCAACGAATTTCAAGAGGTTGTGAATCCTGTTAAATACATTTTCCTATAAAGCACATTTTACTCATAATTGATAGGATCTGTATTTCAAATGTATGTATGATTTACACACACATACACACACACACACACACACACACACACACACACACACAAGATCATGCATATGACAAGAGAATACATGGGGGTGCTACGTAGGAGAGGAAGGGACCAAAAGAAAGAAAAAGACAGAAAAGAGAGTAGTGGGGTAAGCATGGGTACAGAAAAATGATATATATGTAATAATAAAACATTGTTTTGTATGATAACTTAAAATGAATGAAATAAAAAACAAAATATCTGGAATATCAAATATTTAGAAATTAAGTAACACAATTTTATTTTGTTTTTATTTTTGCCATGCTAGGAATTAAACCCAGGGCCTCAAGTGATGAGCAAGGGCTCCACTGAGCTACATCTCCAACTCAATAACATTTTCCCAAATGTTAAACACTCAAATGTCAAGGTTAAAGAAGTTATAGGTATGTGTACCTGCATGAGTTTACGTGCACTGTGTGCATACAAGTGCCCTCAGAGGCCAATGGGCATAAGATTATCTAAAACTGGAATTAGAGGTAGTTGAGAGCTTCCTGATGTATTAGGTACTAGGTACTCTGCAAAAGCAGTAAGTATTTTTAATAACCAAGCAATCTCTCCATCCCCATGTACCTAATTACACAGTTCTAAATAATCCATTGGTCTGAGAAAAAAATCACAAAGATTGACAGTTTCTGAATTTAAAGCATGGTGGTTTCTTCCTCTCTTAGTAGTGGCATGTTCAACTCCCCCGTCTGCCTAAGTCTATGCCAGTTTTGTTCCTCAAAGTCCTAAGAAAGCTCTGAGTTATGGGTAAACAGGAGTAGATGATCATATAGTAAGGAGCTTGGTCTGGTTCACAGGGTCATTTTGGGCTGTGAGCCAGACTGAAAGCAACAGTCTTTGTTCACTCATGATGGTTGTGTAAGTAAAGGAGCCTATAGAGAAAGTGTCTGGTTTCCCTCAGATGGACATTGGGAGAGGTGTGGTGGCATCTGCTGAGACATTCCTAGCAAAGGCACCCTGCCTTTGTGGACCAAGGAGCTAGGGGAAAAGCCAGGGGATGAGGTAGGAGATGAGCTAGGGGAGGGGCTAGGAATGGAAAATGATTGAACTGGAGTAGATCAACTGTCTTGGTACATCATGGGGGTGAGCCTGACGTGTTGGTCGATGCTAAAATGTTAGTTGTCTATTCCAAACTCCTTGTGTTTGAGATTCTGAGCTTCATTTTATGGTATTTTTTTAGTGCAGTTATGAAAACTTCCATGATGTAAGAACTTATATAATTACCTGTAATGAAACTGGAGAAACATTGAAATTACTGTGGTGCTAAATAATATCAACACTAGATTCTTTCGTGAATGGACTTTTGAGAAACATGTTATGTCCCTGTTGAATTGTGTGCACCCCTCACCTGCAGCCCCTGTTGGGGAAATACTGGAGTGACCCCACAACAGAATATACTGGGTGTGGTGTCTGAGATGCTTTCTTGTGAAGAACTCTGCCCAGAGGTGCTGCTATCACAGTGTTCCCAGTGCAGGCTCTATCCCTCAGTGCTACATCCCAGAGGGCCCTGAGAAAAACTCACCTTCTCACGAGGAAAGCCACCTTCTACAATGGACAGCACAGCACTCAAAAACCCACTGTGACAAATGGCGTGGGGGCGGGGGTTTGCATGTAGAACACAGAACAAAGAAGCCTGCCAGAGCCCTCTCTCTGCAGAGGGGAAAGATGCTTCTGGGTAGGACAATGGGGCTTGAGAGCTTTGCACATTAGAAGAGGCTTGGGTTGGTTATACAGCATAATATGGGAAATTACATTAGCAGGGATATCATTATGTAATTGCTATCAGGTTTTAGTGAAGACAGAGCAATATGAAGCAGAAATACAACAAAATAGGTGAGAGAAATAAGCCCATCTGCCTATTTGATAGACACGCATAAATTATCATGTGCCCTATCCACACCCAGAATGATCTGGACAAAATGCCTTAAGTGGAAGGACAGAAGACTTGGCTATAGCCTGCATTTTGTCAGTGGCCCAGGGCAGGATGGGAAATTAGGTCACATAAAGAACTAGTGGGCCTGGACAAGGCCACTCTCCAGTGTTCTGGCAGCAAGCTTCCATTTTCCCATGCTGGATTAACACGGGGGTAAAACAAGGTCAGAGAAGGAAATTGGAATTAGAGCCTGGTCCCCATAGGACCTCACATTTGTGGGAAACGTTTTTACACAGGAGTCTGGGCTGCACTATAGATCAAAAAATCTCTTGACCTAGATTCTTAGACTAGAACCCCTACATGCAAAGGAGAGCCTGGTCTTCTGTGAACCACTGGCCTGGGACTCTGCTGGCTCTGACAGTGATCTGGGAACACATGTGCAGGATTCTGGCACCCTAGTAGCCATGTGGACACCTAACTCTATGAGAGCCTTGGCTGGGCAGAGAAGGGTATGTGCGCTTCAGAAACTCTGTTTGGCAGGTGGAACTATCCAGAAAGCTCTGATTTTTCTTCCTTTTGATCACGTTTCTATTTGGGGAAATTTGGCTCATGCAGAGGTAGGAAAGCCTGATGGGTGGTTCAGGATGTTAACAGTGATACTCGATTACTTCTCCATTTGGGCCTCCTTGCTGCATGAAGTCTCTGCAGCAACCTCCCCGCTGGCACCTCAGCACCTTTCTTTACACACTTCAGCCATCCTTAAACTTCCTGATTGTGGGTTTTTTCCCCAGGTCCAGCTCTGGCTCTCCAACAACTAGCCCTATGTACTTGACTCTATCTCTGCTCAGCCTCCTGATCTAAGCAGCCACCTACAGGCATTTGCCTTTTATGCATGTCTCCCTTATTCATTTTCCAAGGCTCACTCCAAACATAACCTGACTAATTTTCTCAGGCCACAGCCAGCCACTTCCTCCTTTGGGTAGATTGGGGGCCAGCAGGGCTTCAGGAAGAGTAAAGTTCAGGTGCCCAGAAAGTGTCTAGTCTCTCCTTTAATCGGAGAATCAGCAGTCTGTTCACTTCCTGCCCGTGGTAACTTCCTTTACTGGATCGGAGAGAAGACTATTCATTGCTTGTCACAGCTCTATCTTTCTTCTCAAGTCTGTACTTAGGGAAGGAGCATACTCCCTCCCAATTTCAACTAGAAGAGTGTTAGGTGAGAACTCTAACCTTGCTTCGGTCCATTGATCATCTAAAACTCCCCACCCATGGTTAAGGTCAGAGTCATTATTGATACAGTCAGAATGTGAGTTAGTTTTCTTATTAGGTAATTGTCATAGTGGGTTCACACTGGACTGGTGGCCATCTAAAATCTCACACCTTTCTACCTTTTCCATATAACTCAATACATAGAGAATTGGATTTGCTACATTTTCAATTGTTAACTGTATGTTTTCTACAAAACTGAAATAATATAAAAGGGGATACTTTTTTTCACCTTCCCTGAGACAGGGCCTCACTGTGTAACTCTAGCTGTCCTGAAACTCACTATGCAGACCAAGGTGGTCACGAACTCACAGAGATCTGATTGCCTCTGCCTCCCTTGTGCTGAGATTAAAGGCATGTACCACCATGCCTGGCACAATAGGATACTTTTGTGTGCTGACTTTCCCTCTGTCTTAGTAGAATTAGCTTCAAGGATGTTCAATTCATCTTTGCCCTGGTGCCTTCTTACCAAAGCCAGCAGTTCAACAGTGGAGAACAAGGGAGGCTTAGAGAACATGCCTTGGGGGAGTGAGATGGAGTGGGAATTATACACAAATTCAAAGGAATATTCCTGTGAGACTGCAGTCTTCAGATGATAGATTCATTAGATATAATTAATTCATTCAAACCATATTCCAGAAAATATATTCATATAATTGCATTTTATATAATATATTCATAAAGACTGCCTAGGTACAAGCAATTCTTTGGGCTAGATTTGCCTTATGAATAATATGTTAATAAAAATATATTTGAGGGAATTTTCATATTCAAGATAATCTTATTAATGTTTCTCTGGGTCACTGAATTCTTCCTTACTCTGCCCCAAGTCTTACTGAGAGCCTATTGTTTCTTCATTCCCAGCAGCCTAAGTGCCTTCAGTATGTGGTTTCTAGATTTTTCATCAATTTGCATACATTCTTGTCATTTACAGCTAAACTATAAGAAAGATATGACTGATCATATCTTTCTTTCAGATTGGGCACAGGTCAGGCTGTATCTTATGTATGTATGTATGTATGTATGTATGTATGTATGTATGTATGTATGCATGCATGTATGCATGCATGCACTCATGTGTGTATGCACACATGTATGTATGCATTAATGTATACATGCATGTATGTATGTATGTATGTAAGTATGTAAATAAGTGAGGAGAATGGGATAGTTGCTTTAAATTCAAAGTCTATCTTATTAGCCATTATTATAGTGATTATCATACTCAGTACACAAAAGTACTCCATTGTGCCAGGCATAGTGGTGCATGCCTTTAATCTCAGCACATGGGAGGCAGAGGCAATCAGATCTCTGTGAGTTTGTGACCACCTTGATCTGCATAGTGATTTTCAGGATAGCTAGAGTTACACAGTGAGGTCTAAGTACATGTTATTTTCTTTCTTTCTTTCTTTCTTTCTTTCTTTCTTTCTTTCTTTCTTTCTTTCTTTTTTTCTTTTTTTTGAGACAGGGTTTCTCTTTATAGCCCTGGCTGTCCCGGAACTCACTCTGTAGACCAGGCTGGCCTCGAACTCAGAAATCCGCCTGCCTCTGCCTCCCAAGTGCTGGGATTAAAGGCATGCGCCACCATGCCCGGCTTACATGTTATTTTCTTAACTATGCCTTTCAATGACTGCATGCTGGGCTTTCACTGAGATAAAACCCCTATACCTTGTTTATATAATTTTGCACTAGCCTGGGGAGAAGATTCTCTGCTAGGATTTGGGACCCTTGAAAAGTAAAAACAAGATCCCTTTCTAGTATTCTAAGTCCTTGTCTCTGATTGGGGAGTGTGTTGTTGTCTGTTCTCTGTTTCCATAATAAAATACTCAAGGCTGTATAATTTATAAAGAAAACTGACTTATTTGGCTCAGGTTCTGGGGGCTGAAAGTCTAAGCAGATGGCACTAGTCCTGGCAAGGGCCTTTGTGGCAGTTGTCACTGTGGTGGGGTCCAAGGAACCAAGGACACCACGTGGTGAGATTGAAGGCAGAGAGGGGGAGGACAAGTGAGTGTTCCTTCTCCTGGGAACTAAGCTGGGTCCCAATGACCTATCCACCTTCATCTATGCTCTGCCTCTTGATATCACCACCTTGCTTTCTAACATCACCACATTGATTTCCAAATGTACCTTTGAGCTGGCTTAGATGGTACATGCCATAATCCCCAAACTTGAAAGGCAGAGAAATATGAAGATCAGGAGGCCAGTCTGAGATACATAGAGAGTTTGAGCCTAGTTTGGCTGTAGACCTATAGCAGACCTTATCTCAAAAACCACCTACTCACCTATGCACACATGTGTGCACACACACCCTGCCCCCCCAAACACACACACATTATAGCCTAGAGGAACTCTCACTCAAGAAGAGGCTTGAGATGCTGTACTTTGGCAATATTCTAATATCTGTAGCATGTGACTGTAACTATGTTTACATAAATGCCAGTGTTAACCCCCCTCAACTTCCATCATGATAGCTTGAGTCTGCATGTGATAACTGCACTTGTTTGAGTCCCTGGTTTGTTAATCACGTTATGGCTTCAACAGAGTTCTCTGTGGCACATTCTGTGGCTTAATTAGATTTTTATTTTGCCACAGCAGGGGAAAGCATATTACATTTTCAGCCGGTGTTTCATTTGAACTCAAAGCAAGCAATCTCATTGAAGCAAAGAGCTGGAACACTCATTCACCAATTTCTCAACCTGGTTAGCTCATCTGTCTTCTGTTGCTCAAGGCATCTATAAAAATTAGCTTCTAAATGCTGATTTAATCTCTGAATTCATGACCTGGCTTTTTACCAGTGGAGACTTTTAATTCTTGATTATATTCTGAAAGGTGACAAAGCTTCAAAAAAATTTAAAAAGTCATCTATTTCATATTTTTAAAAAGAAGCCCATTGATGAAGAAGGGATTGCACATGAGTTGGATTAGATTGTGGCAGGTGTAGGAGGCAGCAGATGCTGGAGCCCCAGGAGATAAGAGATCCTTCAGTGCCCTCGGGGCTTCAGCACAAGGGCTGGGAGGATGGGCAGGATGCTTGAAACCTTTCAGCCTCTTTTTTCTTTGTACATCTGCCATTAAAATATGGATAGAAGCTTCATATTTACTGAGACACCTAGTCAGGTCCAGCTGTTGTTCTAAGCCCTTTGACTATTCAGTCTTTTCAGGGAGGTATAAAAATTACCATTAAGATAGGGAAATTGTCCTAGGTACTATTCCATTGCTGTGAAGAGACACCACGGCCAAGACAACTTTTATAAAAGAAAGAATTTAATTGGGATCTGGCTTACAGTTACAGAGGTTTAATCCATTATCATCATGGTGGGGAGCATGGCTGTATACACATGCCTGGAGCAGTAGGTAAGTGCTACATTCTAATCCTCAGGCTGAGAGACAAGCCTACCCTCAGTGATACACTTCCTCCAAAAGGCCACACCTCCTTTCAAATAGTGCCATGTCCTGGTGAGTAAGCATTAAAATATATGAACATATAGGGGCCATCTTATTCCAATCACCACAGAAATAGAGGCTGACCAGAAGTTAAGGGATAGCACCAGTGGAGGAGTATGTATCAGAACTCAGCACTCACTGTACCATGTCCATGCTTAACCCCAAACATGAAACACAAAGACAGCTCACCCAATCATGTGCAACTATTTATGTAGCTATGCTGGTGCAGAAATTCAATGCTGATGTCCTAGATGTCTGTAGTTTTCTTGTCAGACTGAAACAGAGCTTGTAAACTCCATAGAATCATCCAGATACAATGACCTCCTGGTACATATGTAGAATGGACATGGCAATCTCACATTGCCCAGGACAGCCACAAGGTAGGGAACAAGGCACTAATTACTGGGAACACACATAAAGATAAAGGAATTAGGATGGATGCCAAGACTTACTGGGTGCCATCTGCATGTAGGATGTGGACCACACAGAGCCCCTTCTCTTTGTATTTCCCTTAAGCTCATCACAATGATAGGAAAAAATTGAGTCTTGTTAGGAAGTTTGTGTCATAGATGGAGAAGCAAGCCCATAAAGGTCTCCAACATCACACAGCCTGGGAAATTAGAGTATCTGTCCCAGGTGTTCAGGCCCTGGCATGTTGCTCCTAGCAGATATCCAGACAAAGTGGTTTTGTAATGCCTCTGCTGCTGTTTGCATGAAGTCTTCTCATCCATCACCTCCAGGGCCCCCCTCTGCCTGAGAACATGCTCACACCTATCTTTTCACAAAAGAACTGCCGGCTTGTTCTTGACCTTGTGTTCTTTCAGTCACCCTTCTCTGACCCACCTTATGTGTTTTGTTTGGGGTCCTCAACCTGTGGCTCACAGGCTGCATGTCCTCTCGAGTCCCTAATGATGTGGATAACATCATGTTGTAACATCAAAAGGTTGGATGAACCTGCTAGACTTTCACTCTCAGTTGCTTGGGAATAAATTGGCCATGAAGACTTTCCCCTGCCATTTCTACTTCCAGTTCCTGTTCTGAAATTTTATTTTTCCTAAATACTTATTTTTTTAAAAGAAGTGTGTGTGTGTGTGTGTGTGTGTGTGTGTGTGTGTGTGCATTAGCAGGTGTGTGTGCGCACAGGTACCTTTTAAACTATATGTGCACATATGTGTGCAGAAATCCATGGAGTTTCAAAGAGGGTGTTGTATCCTCTGGAACAACAAGTAGTTGTGAGCCACCATGAGGATGTTCTGGATTTTAACTCAGCCTGGTGGGTGCTGGGAACCAAGGTCCTTGGAAGGAGCAGTTAAATGTCCTTAACCACTGAGACATTTCTTCAGCCTGTTCCTCTAGCCTTGATTCTGGAGTGCTGCATAGGATTGGGTGTTTGGGACCCGTGGAACACTGAATAAAGGGTGTTGCTGGTTACATAACCATGGCATTGATCTTGCCACAGAGAGTCATTAACCAGTTCAGGCCACAGGATCACATAATGGGAAATACAGTTACACTGATGGAATCCTTCAGAGTGTCTGATGCATTAATGCTGCTAGAATATTCTGGAGAGTCTCCTGATACAGCAGGGAGTGACACCTAGCACAGGGGACTAGAAAGCCCACTAGAGGCAGGCACAGTTCCTGTTTCAGCACATATCCCAGAGACCAACACTTGAGTCAGATCCTTCACTGCTTCTGCTAGAAGTTCATCCTGAGTAGAAAAGGAAGAACAGATATTGTGAGAGTCAGTCCTTTCCCCTGTAAAACTAATGCTCTGCCTTTAATAAATCGAAGAAGGGAGCAAAGGTGGGATTTCTGCAGCAGAAGGATATTGTTACCATCTTCCTGCATCGAAATTTCTTTTTGATGGCATTCTGTTGACAGGAGAGAAACCCATGTCCTATGGGGATACTGCTACTCACAGCCGCAGCTCCTTCTGGAACCTGACAAGACTCCTTCTCTTGATGTGATTTAACTGGCACTTGCAGAATACTATGGGGGAATGGGTGGGTAAATTGCTGGCTTTCGATGGTCACTTGGGGGCAATTAAGCCAGACAAATAAGACCCAAGAGAGAGCTGAAACGCCAGTGCAGATTGAAATTGGGGTGTGGGACAAGAGAGGCCATGGTCTTGGGAATTCTGGGAGGCAATGAAGCCCTTGTGAGCTTGAAGTGGAAAGAATTCTCCTGCTGTTCTTGGTTTTCCAAGATGAATAGCAATTTAATTTTTTTTTTTGAGAATTTCATACTTGTGTATTACATCCTTCCTACCCCTTCCTCTCTCCATCTAACTCATCCCATGGCTCCTAACTTCCTCTCAAATCCATGACCCAGTCTTTTATTTCTGAAACATACACCCCCCCCACAAAACAAAACAACCAAACAAAACAGAACAGAACAAAACAAAACAAAACACAAAATTCTATAGAGTCCATTTAGTGTTTCTCACATCTAAATGTAGGGCTGCCCACTTGTGATTAGATAACCTTTCAGGGAGCCATCCCCGAAGAAAACTGACTCTCCCTTCCTCAGCAACCATTGATCGCCTGTACTTCTTCATCTAGAGGTGAGACCTTGTGATAAATTTCCCATCCACACTGAACAGTACTTTAAAAGATGAAAATGACTGAGGATGTTCTCTGCCTACTGGGGTGAGCGTGGCTGAGACATGGGTATTGAATTGTGACCTGTAGTTCCTCCCTTCCACTGTTCTGTGCTCATAGGCATCTGGGGTTTGTAGTTTGAATGGGTGGAAGAGACGAGTCATAAGTGGGTGAAGCTATATAAAGCTTGCCACATTTCTTAGGTGGTCATTACTGTCCCAAGAGCATCCTTCACACAGGTGGAAGGTCCCAGGGCACTTCTCTTTGCTATTGAATAGCTGAGTGAATTTGGCTGTCATTCAGTTTGTCCTCAGCTGTCATCTGTAAAAAGCAGTCTTTAATCTCTAATATCCATGACTCTCTCTCTCCATGGTCTCCTGAGAAACACCTGGGAGCTGTGGATGGGCTTCACTGTGGCCAGTGCACCAGACATCTGGGCTGATCACATGGAGGCTATGTTCTGGAGGTACTAGCATCAGTAGGCTCTTCCTTCCTTCCTTCCTTCCTTCCTTCCTTCCTTCCTTCCTTCCTTCCTTCCTTCCTTCCTTCCTTCCTTTTCTCTTTCTTTTTCTGATTTATTGAGACAAAGTTTTACTGTGTAGCTCAGTGTTGGGATTACAAGATAATGATAGTACACCTAATTCTTCTTGTTTTTTTTTTTTCATGGAAAGAATTAGTAATGTATTTTCCTGGTATTTCAGGATTTTCCCTATGTGTGCATGTGTGTGTGGGGGGGGTAGAGTGGGTAGGAGCAGTGTTGAGAACTAGATGGAAACTTTAGGCCTTCGATGGTGGAGCTGTGCCAGTTCAGGACACTTACCTGTGACTGTTTCAGGCAGGAAAAGAAATGCTTCTATTGTTACTGTGTAGCGGGGCTTGCAACCATCCTTGCACAGAGAGAGACACTGCTCATCCAGTGCATTCTCTCCACACTTACCCAAGCCTCATTTTTGTCACACGATATCAAGTCTTCATTGGAACAACACACGCTGTTAAGAAGCAGTGAGTTCCAAATGCATTTTTGCAGAATGAAAGGGCCTTAAAATCACAGTGTTGGGTGAAAACATAATTACTTAGGACAGGGTTTCTGTCATAGTCACATTTGTGTAAATGATAAACCTTTCTTCAGACCCACACTGTTTTCTTTCTAGAATATACACATATACATATTCATCTGTTCAAGGACATACATAAAATTATTAGAGCAGGTGTCCAAGAAAGGAAGTCAAAATGAGAAAAATAGACATTTACAAAGAAGCAGCCCTTTCAGACCCATGGTGACACTGGGTGTGGCCTGGGAAGGGCCCTAAAGACCTCCACAAAAGAACAACATTGATGGCATAGGCATACAGATTCCAGGATACTTAGCCCAATGTCCTTTGCCTCATTCTTGCTTCTTCTCCTCTTCCTTCTCCTCCTCTTTCTCTTTCTTCTTAGTTTTTTTCTTTGTGAACCAATAAGTTTATCAGAATTATTTACTGTGATATAGGTGAGAGGTTAATTCTAGGAGTCTGAACAACCCAAAGGGAGCTATAGCCTACTGAAGCTCATCCTACCCTGGTGACCACTCATGGAAGCTGCAAGCCTGGAGTGCTCTTCATAAAACATAGCCAGGTCAGAGAGTCTCGTGGTCTCCATTTCTTATATAATATCTACTTTAAGATACTGAATCAGCCAAGGAGAGAATCAGATTTCAGCCCAGGCCATCATAAACTATCTGAAGTGAACACATGCATACATATATATACATACATACCTACACACATTACACACACACATTGCATACACACACTACATACACACATACTGCATACACACACACTGCATACAAATATTTACACACACACACATCCAAACACATTGCATGCACACATACACACACATCAACATGCATACACTCACATACACTGTATGCACATATGTACTGCATATATACATGCATACACACACACTGCTCAAACACACTGTATACATACATATACATACTCTTTACACACACACACACACACACACACACACACACACACACACATTCTTCATTAGTCAGGGTTTCTTAGAGGAGCAGAACCAACAGGATAAATTTACAGTATAAGGATATGTATTAGATTGGCTCACAGGTGCCGCCATAGTCTCAACCTGGTGCTGAAGGCCTGGAGGTTTTCTGGAGAGCCATTTGTCTTCAGTCCACATTGGAAGCTTCTGATGTCATGGAATGAATGCAGCACCAGCAGGCTAGGTGAACTCAACAGCATGGTGGGAAGGCAACACAAAGACTAGCAGGTCATAAAGCAACACGTTCTCCTCTAATCACCTTTTAAGTGACTACCACCAGAAGGTGCTACCACATCTTTAAAATCTCCCAACTTTAAATAACCTGACCAAGAAAATCCCTCATAAGTATGTCCAGTGGCTTGTCTCTTAGCTGATTCCAGATCCAGCTAAGTTGATAACCATAATTAATCCCCACACTCATACTGTGGATAGTAGGGATGGGAGAGTTATGGGTGACTTACTGTGATCTGTGATGGAGATGGGATATTCCCACTGGAAGATCTAGGATGATGCAAACTCTACACATAGTCAGGGCACTTCAGGGATTAGTTCAAGCTTTGTTGAGGGATTTTTTTTTTCCGAGGCAGGGTTTCTCTGTATAGCCCTGGCTATCCTGGAACTCACTCTGTAGACCAGGCTGGCCTCGAACTCAGAAATCCGCCTGCCTCTGCCTCCCAAGTGCTGGGATTAAAGGCGTGCGTCTTTCTTTCTTTCTTTCTTTCTTTCTTTCTTTCTTTCTTTCTTTCTTTCTTTCTTTCTTTCTTTCTTTCTTTCTTCTTCTTCTTCTTCTTCTTCTTCTTCTTCTTCTTCTTCTTCTTCTTCTTCTTCTTCTTCTTCTTCTTCTTCTTTTTCTTCTTCTTCTTGTTATTTCATTTCTTAACTGTAAGCTCAGCTCTGCAGCCCAGCTATATTTGGAGTGGGAATAAGGACAACATAAACAAGAGTTGCAGTAAGAGCATACAGATTCCAGGAAGTTGTGATCAGGAGGGCCCAGTTATGAGGCCCAGGTGAAGGGTGAAGTCATCAATCCATTAATTTTGAATAATTCTGTGACTCTAGGAACCCTTAGATCCAGTTGTGGAGAGGATGGCCAAGTTTTGAGGTACAGGAAGGTTAGCCTGGTAGTTTGGTTGCAACTAACTAGATCTGTTAGATGTCCACTGCAGGCAGTGATGACCTTCTTGCCAGTCTTGCTACTCATAAACCAAAAATGTCATGGGTATTTCATATCCCATAGTGTTCAAGCCTGTCACTTTCCCAAAGGTCACAAGTCTGCCATTTAAGAGACACCTAGCTTGGTAGAGTGCTATTTGTTTTTAGTATATCATTTGTTATAGATGAGACACCAGTATCTTAATGCTTCAGGATAAATTTGTCATAACAAAGTTTCTCCCAGATGAAGAAACCAATATAATTATGAAGGGTGAAGTCATCAATCCATTAATTTTGAATAATTCTGTGACTCTAAGAAGCCTTACAACCAGGTACCTTCTCCTTGGTGCTCGGCATGAAAATGCCTTGCTGCTTCTGGAACTCTGCAAACAGTTCCAGAGAGACACATCCCAATGACTCACCAGGTCAGGTAACATGGGATGGTGGCATGTAGTAGCTCTGGGTGACAGCTGCATATACAAGCTCATGGTAGGAAGGGTGTTGCTTAAGAGATACTGATGCATTTTCTCTGATATAGGATGAAGGATGCAATTCTGAGCATCCAGCTGAGAACAAGTAAAAAATGTCTCTAGCATAGATAGTCTTCAACAGGGATGCTGCAGACCATTCTCTGAGGTCTTCTTGGACTGCAGATCAGAATTCAGGTGGCCTAGACTGACTGGGGTCCAAGCACTTCTTCTAGTCTTTCTTTTAGCTTGAGGGCATTTCTGCTGCTGTGTTCTGGACCATCCTTTGAGAAAGGAGTCCCTGAAACATGCAAGGCCATTTTCAGTAGGCCAGTTAATGGTGAGGGCTGCAGAGAGATGCTTTAGGAGGTAAGGACACTTGTCTCCAAGTCAGTTGACAACCTGAGTTTGATCATTGGGAACCACATGGTAGAAGAAGAACACTGGCTTCTCCAAGTTTTCCCCTGACTTCTACATGTGCACTATGTGTCAAATATGCACACATGTGCTTGCATGCACATACATATAACTATAAAAATAAATAAATAAATNGAGAGATGCTTTAGGAGGTAAGGACACTTGTCTCCAAGTCAGTTGACAACCTGAGTTTGATCATTGGGAACCACATGGTAGAAGAAGAACACTGGCTTCTCCAAGTTTTCCCCTGACTTCTACATGTGCACTATGTGTCAAATATGCACACATGTGCTTGCATGCACATACATATAACTATAAAAATAAATAAATAAATATGGGCTGAGAACATCCTGTGTTTGATCTCCAGTGCCACATGTACTGCTGGTGCACACCTGTGGTCTTAGCACTTTGAAATAGAGGCAGGAGGATCAGAAGTTCAAGATTATCCTTCAATACATATTGAGCCTGAGGCCATCCTAAGCTACTTGAGATCCTGTTTCAAAATAAAATGCTGAACAAATAAAGAATGAATGTGAGAAACAAAGGCAAGCTCTTGAGTCTGGCATGTTCACAATTGTCAGCTGCTACACTCTAGCTTTGTGACAGTTTCCTAGGAAACTATCTTTGCATTGCATTCTGTGGGTTTTCTTTTGTTAACAAAGATACTTGCATAAAAATATCTCAGGGAACTCTGTAGCTGTGTTTATCCTTGTTGATTTGATGAAAGAAAACTACTGCATTCGTTGATTATGTTTATGAATTATAAATTGTAAGATTTAAAATGAAAGTAGTCAGGAAAGAACAGTGATTACAAAACAATTATTCTAACCCTGCATGCAAGCACTATTGGAAACAGCAGAGCTTTGAGATAGAAAGCACCTGTGGAGTACGGGTGAGCCCTAGTTTTGATTAAATTCGTTGAGTCATAGAGTTGAACAAAACAGTGCTTGCTAAACTCTGAAGACGGCCAGAGATTATGTAGGCTAACTTTCTTCTCAATGTCTGAAGCAAGAGAGTGGAAACCTTGATAGGGTCCTTGAGTCCAGGGCCTGGGATTGTTTCCTACATATCCTGCCTAGGAAGGGCAGGGCTGTGGGGAGAAAAGATTAAGTGCTACTGAACAGGACACCTAGGTGGCCTGGGAGCTAATTGGGCTGGTAAAGTGCTCGATTTCTCGATTTCATAGCAAAAGTACCTGAGTTAGAGTCCCAGAATTTTTGTAAAAATCAGGGTTTTGTAGGGATATGTTTGTAATTTTAGTTCTGGGGACTACTGACTAATCCTAGCCTGCCTGGGGAATGAGATCAAACACTGGTATACCTAGACCAGTGAGAGTTGATGTCTGAAACAAAACAAAGCAATAACAAAAACCGAAAACCTATGTAGATGGTGCTTAACGAATGACAGCTAGCCTTCACACACACACACACACACACACTTCATACTTCATGAGGCATGAAAACAACTGGGGCATCTCAGGAACATCTCAGAACTACAGTGTCTGAATTCTAGACCACCAGAGTTGGTAGAGAATCAAGGACAGGTGAGGGATTCATTGGCCAGTCACCTTGAAGACTATTTCAGGGATATAACCATTGCAACCATGAATCACGTAGGACAAGGTCTTCTCATACTAGAAATGACACCTGAAGGAGCTTATGTGTCTGAGTAATTATGCATGGGTAGGCAAGATGAGATGCAGCTAATGGTGGGACAAGCAGAGATCCCAGGGTTTGTCTTGGGTGACCTGAATGGGCACAGTCACCATGGAGATCTATACCCATCTGTCCTGGTTTGTCAAGACAGAACTTTAACTTCTCCTTCTTACAGTTTGCTTCCAAGATTTAGCAGGAGATCTCTGGGCAGGCCTCACTGATCCAGGGGTTGACTGAGCTACATTTTGGCCCAAGACTTTGAATTAGCCAGAAATTTGTGGGTTCACATGAAGTATCAGTGACCATCCTCAAACCTATCATTTTCATAACTTCAAAAATGCCCACTTGCAGAAGATCATGAAAACTGGGCTTCTTGACTGCTGATGTTCTTTCATAGAAGCTTGGACAAGGAGGGTATGTAGCCATCCAATTGAATGAAATGTTATTTTAGTTTCACATGACCTTGGGATCTTGGAGAAGGGTTAGAATATATAGGCTGGGAAGATTAGGGTGAGGGGCACAGCCATCATCTTCCAGTGTGGCTGTTGTAGGGTCACCTATGTTCAGTCCCTGTCAATAACTTCTCACACATACCTCATAAGTAATTCCAATAAACTCATTGTTTCTCCAGGGTGCGCGTCAGTGGAAGTGAGCTCTGGTTTGTCATTGTGAAGAGAGGGGATATGGTGCTTAGTCTCCTACAAGGAGAAAGTTCTCTCAATATTCTCTTATGGACATTTGAACTTAAAAGTAGATTAAAATAGAGGTTTGGTTCCTCTGCTGAACCCAAGACCAGGTGACAATTAGTACATATATGATGTGAAGTATACCAAGGTTCTGATTGGAGAGATGGAATTCATCCTTAGAGATTTTTGTCCTTCCCAGAGCCTCATAAATCTCTGATTGGCTGTGTGCTAGATAAGAAATGACAAGTTTTGTTGCCCATGGAAGCTCTGGGCAAATGTGGGTACTCACCAGAAGAAAAGAGAAAATGCAGGGAAGGATGTGGCACTTCATCATCCCCAAACAATGCTGCCCACCTCCCCCCGCACATCAATAGCAGCTCATTTCCCCACTTACACAAACCATTACAGTAACCAAGTCATATAGAATGTGCCCCTGTAGTCCAATGTCCAGAATGGAAGGTCATGGGGTACTAGTGAGGGCAATTTGGAACCTTTGTTAGTTATATTTAATAACTAAGAAAATACCTGACAAAACACCTGAAAATACACCTGTAAAACACCTGATAAAACAAACACCTGACAAAATAACTTAAGGAAGGATTTGCTTGTTCCCACTATTTGAGGGTCTAATCCATCATGGTGGGGAAAGCATGGTGGCAAAGACAGAAGACCCACCACTCAGGAGCTCACACAACTTTGATTTTAGCTTCCAGCTGGGTCCTCATGGGCATGCAGCCATTAGTAATATGGATGGCATGTTTCTACCTCTGTTTATCAGGAGTAGACAATACATGCAGATCCCCAATTATGTAAATAAACATGGAGATCAAAACAAAACACTTGAAGGCCATTTAGATTGCATACTTCCCCAACAGCAGGGACTAACCAACTTGCTTTCCTATTTCAATTTCAACCATCCTGTATTAACAACCAGAAATGGCTTTTATGAATGGTGAAATCCATTTGGTATCTGCATTATGACATTTGGTTGTGAAGAGCAATTTGTAGACACATTCAAATGAAGACCTTGACCCAAAGAAGATCTCCATTTAGATTTCCACACATATCTCCCCACAAAACAGTTGTGAGCCCAGCAGACACTTCTCTAAGCCTGTCTCACTTCATTATCTAGACACAGTCAGCTCCATCCAGAGGTTGTATCTGGGGTAGAGACTCTTTCTGTTGTTTCTTTTATTTTCTTCCTTTTTCCTTTTCAGTTTTTGTAACTTTGTCAGACATATGTACATACATGCAACTCATGCATGCATGAGTTCTCTCTTGCATGTGCGCGCACACACACACTCACTCCTGCTCCCCCACAATTCTAGGACAGCAGTGTGGCAGGTTAACTGTCCCTGGGAGCACATCTTCCCAGTGCTTTGACTTGTTAAGGGGGTCTTTGTCACCAGGGAAACAACAGCCTGGCTTTTAAACTTACAGAGATTGTGAAGCAACATCTTAAGAAAGAGAAAACAGGAAAGTATTGTGGTTTTTGTTGTTATGTTTGTTTTGTTTTGTTTTGTTTTTATGGTGTAGGCCATGGCCTGCTTTCTACAGAGTCAACTCTGAGGCTTATTACAAATATGAATGGCTGGAACACAAGACAGACTCAATTGGTCAGAGCTACCAAAGGTGCAGACTGGGAAATTGAACTGATAACAAGCAGAATGGGTTTTTCTGACTCACTCAGGTGTGAGAACAAACTTCTGCAGCCTGGCAGGAGGTGGAGAATCCATGGGGTCCTGGATGCTTGCCAGAGCTAGGGAGCACAAACTACCACTAACTGCCAATCCCAACCAGCCCTCCTACTTGTAGAGTTCAGAAGTGGCTCCAGTCCCTTCCCCATAACCTGACACCGTGCAGTAGATGTAAGAAGGGCAACACCCAATGTTTTCTGTCTGTCTAGCCCATCTTTCCCTTTTCAAATGAATTTTAATGACATACTAGGAAACAAACACACTATCTTGTTTAATTAAACACAGGTCAAGGGCCAGCAAGCTGACTCAGTGAGTAAAGGTACTTGCCTCCAAACCAGACTGTGCCAGTTCTATTCCTGGAACCCACACAAGGGTAGGAGAGAATGAGAGAATGACTTTTTTTTTTTTGAGACAGGGTTTCTCTGTATAGCCCTGACTGTCCTGGAACTCACTTTGTAGACCAGGCTGGCCTCGAACTCAGAAATCTGCCTGCCTCTGCCTCCCAAGTGCTGGGATCAAAGGCGTGCGTCACCACGCCCGGCGAGTTCCAGGACAGCCAGAGCTATACAGAGAAACCCTGTCTCAAAAAACCAAAAAAAAAAAAAAAAAAAAAAAAAAGAGTTCTTCTCTGATTTCCACAGATGCACCACAGTGACACACATGTTCACACAAACACACACATGTACCACAATGAACAGATACATAAATAGGCTTTTTAAAAGCCCAAAGTATCCACCTCTATGTCCAGTCCCAAATAATCCCTGTGATGTAACTGCTTCCTCTAAGTTGGACCTGACCATGGTTATCTTGAAGTATAGCAGCTGAGATGACCAACAGGAGTTTCTCATGAGATTGTGTCTCTCATGATTTCTTTTTGGAGGTTTCAAGTGGTTCATAAGAGCCTCACAGGAACTTTCCCCTCCATGAGATTCACTCATCTCTTTAGGGAAGTAAGTGATTGATTGAGGCGGACCTCCTGGTGTGCCTGTGCTCTTGTATGTCACCTTCATAAACTTAGATTTTCAGTTCTCTCTCTCCCTCTCTGGTTCTTTATGTCTTTCACAGATATTACACATTTACAGGATGTATACATATCTATATGTACATGTGGACTGTATTAACTTCTTTTCTATTGTTGTGATAAAGCACCATGACCAAAAGCAACTTATGAAAGAGTTTAATTTGGCTTGTGGTCCATAATAATAGGGAGGCATAGCAGCAAGTCAGACATGGAGGTGAGAACAGGAAGCGGAGAGCTCACATCTTGAACCACTAGCATGAAGCAGAGAGAGTGAACTGGAGTGGCTTGAAGCTTTTTAATCTCAAAGCCCACTCCAAGTCACACACTTCCTAAACCTCCCCAAACAGTGCCACTGACTGAGAGCCTCATGTAGGGGACATTCTCATTCAAACCACTCCATGAACCTACAAAGCAGGAGTAGTACTGGTGGCACTTGGTGGATAGGGACATTTTGCTGTGACAGTGCTCACCATCATGGGCAGGCCAGATGCCTTCTTAGGAGGACTACTGCTAAGACAGTCAGTGAGGGTGACTAGGGCTATGATGGCTAGTATTAATTATCAACCTGAAAGGACCTATGATCACCCAGAAGACAAATTTCTGGCATATCTATGAGGGAATTTCTAGGTGGAATTAATTGCGGTGGGGAAGAATTAAGCATAAGAACCACAGTTCCATGGGTTGGGATGCCCTGGCTGGGATCTGGATCTTCCAGGATAGTGCAAGTCCAGTGTCATAGAATACTTTCTGTGTAGAGGAAAATATAACCCACAGTCAGCTGGAAAAAACTCAGCGTGCCCAGGCTTCCCTCTAAAACTGGATAATCACATCAATAAACAGATAACACCTTCCATCTGGCCATCAGCTTTACTTGTGGATCCCTGGCATACTAAGAAGACATACACTTCAAAATTGAATAAAAATGATCCAGAAAGAGAAAGGGGCAGTGCCATCTAGCAGCCTAGCACGTTGCTCCACTTAGAGATGGTAAGGCAATGGGAGGTGGTTGACAGTGCATCTCCAGGAAAATAGACGCTGAGTAAGTTGCTAAAGCAGGAAATACAGCTTCCTGATGCAAAGTACTGGCTGAAGAACATTTGAACAACACTGCTTCCTATTCATTAATTCAAGTGATTCATTAATTCAAGTGATTCTTGGAGGCATGAAGAACACTGTTCCCCACTTATTTGTTCAAGTGATTCATGAAGAACACTGCTTCTCGTTCATCATGAGCATATAAGTAACTCGTGGGAATTCGTTATGGGCCCATCTGTGGTATGCAGTACACATAAACATGGGAAGAGCAACATGTCTAAACAAGACATATGAGGTTGATGCAGCTGGGTAAAGAGGTTGCGTGTGCTTTAAAATCTATTGCACATTAAAATAAATATGATCTATGATAGATAGCAAACACAACCCTAATAATGAAGGCTAATCTAATGCCTTCCCAGTGATCATCAGCCTCTTCAGTGCACTGCACGTTTGGGGGGGAGCAGCATTTATCACAGTTCCTATATCCACACAATTTTTTGTAGACCTCTGTCTTACTCATTGGGCTGAAGAATTTTAGGTGGTAATGTCTTTAAACAATTATTTTGCTTCTGATTACTCTTACAACATCTGCCCCAGGGTTTTACGTGCCTGGGAAACAATGACTACACAAAGCAAGACCAAAAACGAGCAAATTTTCATCGGCACAAAGTCAATCTCGTGCAAGTAATCCATATTATAAAATGAAGGGATATTTTTTTTTGAGTGTTTTCTATTCAGGGGCTATGCTGGGAGGGTCACCTTTGTCCCTTGAGATTGCCTAGAGTCTACCCAGAGTCTGCCTCCATAAGAACAATCCAAGTGGTGACTCATGAGAACAAAAATAGTTGCTTTTACCTATCCTCTGAACTTGACATGGGAGTGGGTGGAGACTTTCTTAGATTAAGTTTCCTTCCTGTAAAAGTTGACACCACTCAGTCTTTCAGAGTTTAGAGCATAGTGTTTGCCCAAGCACTCAGTCAAAACTCTGGGACTTGATACTGACTCCAGATTGAAATGAGGCAGCCCTAAATGACACTTCAGGGATACCTTTGAGTAAGGGGACAGTGAGCCCTTTGAGTCTAGCTTTTATATTTTGATAGGACAAGAAGAAAAATCCAGACAGAAAAGAACAGTTCTGGTCAGTTCTTTTTCAGAGACATCTAAATTAAATACATGAGTTTTCTTTACTTTCTTATGCTATTACTCCCGCTCCTACACTGCCTGCCACGGATGGCTATCTGCCCAAGGTAGTAGCCCTTGTGCGGTCTTCTAGAGCTCATAAGGGGTTCAACCTATGAGCCAAGGGAATATCTGGGCCTTGGAACATACCAAGGATGTGTCTGGAAGAACTCATATGCAGGAGAGTATCTTATCTTAGATAAGATTTAGATAATTGCTTTTTTTTTTCCTGTGTATAGGTATACAAGTAGCTGCACAAACACTAGGACCTGAGTTTGGATCCTCCAACACCTTGTAAAACAAGACATGGTGGCACGTGTTTATAACCCTAGCTCTGTGAGTGGGGAAAGTAGAGACTTTGTTTCTGTTGTCCTTGTCTTCTGTTTGTCTGCATCATGTCATCTACTGTCATTGTGTTAGGCAGATTTCCATTACTGTAATGGGATGCTTGAGATAACCAAGTTATAAAGAGTAAAGGTTTTGCAGGTAGTGTGTTTTGGAGCAAGTGGCCCACCTCATTGTTTCCAGAAAGCAGAAAGGGTTAGGGAGGAAGAGGCTAGGTTCCTGTAATCCTCTTAAGTGACCTAACTTCCTCCCATTAGACCTCGCCTGCTAAAGGTTCCTTCACCTCCCCATTATACCATTGGCTAGAGACCCAGTCTAATATACAGGCCTTTGGAGGATATTAATACTTCTTGAGCAAATACTTCTTGAGGTTCATATGGACCAAGAGTCTTTCTGCTACATGAGATAGAAGAGATGTTTTGGATTAAGCATAAATATCTTTTGAATTTGATCATGATAAGGTTGAATTTACAATTAGATTTTTTGTAGCTTTCCTCAATGAAACAATTTTTTAGAGTATCTTTTCACAGGTCTATTTGAATATGCTGTCTTTTCAGTCTAGGCAGGTTCACCTGTTATTCAGGCATGGACACTAAAATTCAGCCGTTGGGGTCTGGGGAGGTTGCTGAGGTGATTAATACACAAGTATGAGAATCTGTGTTCAATCCCTAGGACTCCTGTAAAAAGCCTGTCATGGTAGTGTGCACTTGTAACCTCAGATGGAGACAGGCAGATCCTTTGAGGCCCATTGACTGGTCTACCTAAGCTAATTAGTGATCCCCAGATCCCTGTGAGAGCACTAGTATCAAAACCACAATAACAACAGCTTTTGAAGAATGATACCAGAGGTCCATATATGTATATACACACACACAGACACATACCTACACACATGCATACACACATATACAGACACACATGTACACACATATACACTCACCACACAGACACACACACACAGACACACAGACACACGCCCACACACAAGCATACACACATACAAGACACACACATGCACATATATGCATACACACACACAGACACACACACAGACACATGCCCACACATATGCATACACACATACAAGACACACATATGCATACACACACAGACACACACATGCACACATATGCATACACACACATACTCACCACACACACACACACACACACACAGGTTTTCTCTGGAGTAAAGCAGATCTGGATAGAAATCCCAGCCCTGTTGCTTATTAGCTTTGCCAGTGTTTATAATCCTTTACCAGATTTATTTGGCAAGTGGTAAATTACCTTCTCTGGAAAGTGCCTGAGTACCCATGTGAACTACTTACCACTCTGACTTTCAAACTGGTTTCTGCTACATGTATTATCGCTCAGAGGGTGTGGGTGTAGGGTAGAAATAGCACAATAACGGGTAGCTTTTGTGCTATAACTGACTTTTCTTCTTGTGTGAGTGACTCACTGGAATTTCAAGAGTGGAATGACTTGCTAAGGCTTTCTAGTAGAACTGAGATATCTGAAGCCCCAGAGGCTAAAGCAGGACTTACCAGAGAGGACTAGACCTTGACACTCAGCCTATTTCAGAAGCCCTGGCTTCTGAACAGGGTGGTTACAAAGCCCCTTTCCTGACAGATCTCTCACTGTGCAGCTTAACTTATACTTTAGTGACAACTTAATGCTACTAAAGATCTTATGAAACTTAAGCTTTTCAAATGTCACCTTTGTTGTTCTTTCTGAAATCCTTCAACCGCTAGTACATAAAAAGAAAAAAAAATCTAAACCGAGATAGGAAGGGCTTTTATTCTAGAAGGACAAGAAGGTCAGGAACTCAACAATCTCTGCTAGGAGGGCTGGCGCCTTGGGTTGCTGTAGCGACAAAGAGAAGTGAGCAAAGAGTGGCAGGGTTCAGATATTGGGGTGAATTTATAAAGCACAAATCTGCCTGATGGCTGCGTTTTTCTGAGCTAGAGAGGTAAATGATAGCACGGTCCCTGCTGATGATCCATATCGGAGCCAAAGTCACCCTTCAACCTCCATCCTGCGCTTCTTTGAACCGGCAGATCCAACAGAGCTGCAGTAATTTCGATTGTCGCGAGCCCCCTTGTGAAGTACCCACCCAGCTCTCCTCAGTCACCGGGGAGCTGTCCGTGGTGCTGATTTTTTTCCCCTTGAGAGGAACCTCTGGCCACCACGCCTGCAAAAGGCTCAAAGATTACACTGGAGTGCTAGAGCCCTAGGATCCCTGACCAGCTACAAGTGCAGCATAGCAAAGCCCTGCTAGACCCCCAACTCTAGCGACTCTGTCAGCTGCAGTTGGAGCTCTGCAGGATATGGAGCTGTCCCGTGAGGACTTGCCTTCACTCCCTAGTTTATCTACATTTCCCTATTTCCAAATCCTCTCAGACACTGTGCCTTTGGAGATTACACCTGGTGGGCATCACAAATTGGCGCTTCCCGCACCTCCTCTGTCATGCCCTGGGACACGCCCCTCTGGAACAGCTTCTCCAAGAGCACTGCACACTTCCGAAGTGGAGATCACCCCTGGAGCGTGGGGCCCACGTTCCTGGCCCCACCCCCTTTCTTGCTTATTCCTACTACACGTGCTGCTCCCTTTCTCTTAAGCACAGAGTAGGGCAGCAAGCTCCGCCCCAATCTTCCATAGAAGGAAGAGCTGAAATCGGGAAGAGGTGGAGGGGAGGAGCTCCCAGACCCCTCACAAGCTGCTGGCCCACTGGGAACTACGGAATCCGTTAGTAGAAGAGAGCAACCCGAGCGTCCATTGTTGGCTGAGGACCCCTGAGGAACAGCAGGCAGTCTTCTCCCGCCTTTGAGAGCCTTTTCCCCCCCGCCAGCAAAGCCTGCTCACAGGTAGGACCAGCTCCCCGGTCTGCCTTCTGGGGACCGCGAGAGCTATCCGCGAATAGGAGCTGTTTAAAGCACCTGTGTTAGGCTTATTTTTGTAGAAAGGGAAGGACAACATTTATTGCGTTTGATGGTCTGGGTCTTGTGTCCAAGAGAGGAGTTGGGTGATGGGGAAAGGTACACGAGGGGCTGATAGAAAATGGAAAGTGACAACTTTGATTACCTTTGAACAGATAGCCATGACTTCACTGCCCACTGAGACCACTGGAGACCTCGATTTGCCTTCTGGGCTGTTGCCAGCCAGCTCCACTCCAGCCAACCAGAGCGCAGAGGAAGGCAACCTGTCTGCGACGGTTCCCCGAGCTGCAGCAGTCACGCCGTTCCAGAGCCTGCAGCTGGTGCACCAGCTGAAGGGGTTGATCGTGATGCTGTACAGCATCGTGGTGGTTGTGGGACTGGTGGGCAACTGCCTGCTTGTGCTGGTGATCGCGCGCGTGCGCCGGCTGCACAACGTGACCAACTTCCTCATTGGCAACCTGGCCTTATCCGACGTGCTCATGTGTGCTGCCTGTGTGCCTCTCACGCTGGCTTATGCCTTTGAACCTCGTGGCTGGGTGTTCGGTGGAGGCCTGTGTCATCTGGTTTTCTTTCTGCAGCCGGTCACCGTCTATGTATCGGTGTTCACACTCACCACAATCGCTTTGGACCGCTATGTGGTTCTGGTGCACCCGCTACGTCGGCGCATTTCACTGAGGCTCAGCGCCTACGCGGTGCTGGGCATCTGGGCTCTATCTGCAGTGCTGGCGCTGCCGGCCGCGGTGCACACCTACCATGTGGAGCTCAAACCCCACGATGTGCGTCTCTGTGAGGAGTTCTGGGGCTCGCAGGAGCGCCAGCGCCAGATCTACGCCTGGGGGCTGCTTCTGGGCACCTATTTGCTCCCCCTGCTGGCCATCCTCCTGTCTTATGTACGGGTGTCAGTGAAGCTGAGGAATCGCGTGGTGCCTGGTAGCGTGACCCAGAGTCAAGCTGACTGGGACCGAGCGCGTCGCCGCCGCACTTTCTGTCTGCTGGTGGTGGTGGTGGTAGTGTTCGCGGTCTGCTGGCTGCCGCTGCACATTTTCAACCTACTGCGGGACCTGGACCCGCGTGCCATCGACCCTTATGCCTTTGGGCTGGTGCAGCTCCTCTGCCACTGGCTTGCTATGAGCTCCGCCTGCTACAACCCCTTCATCTATGCATGGCTGCACGACAGCTTCCGAGAGGAGCTGCGCAAGATGCTGTTGTCCTGGCCCCGCAAGATTGTGCCTCGTGGCCAGAACATGACCGTCAGCGTGGTCATCTGATGTCGCTCTGCCAGGTCTGAGCTGGGGAACTTCATATCCCTTAGCCTCAGAGGTCGTTGTGAGATCTTATTCCCAGCACCAGAGTTAAGCCAACACGTGTGAATTCTCACCCAGCCCTTTTGATTTGTCTGGTTTTTGTGTTTCTGTGAAATGTTAGGTGGGCTTTGGAGTAGAAGAGCCTGGGGGGAGAGAGAAGCAGATTTATCAGGTCTAGCCCTGAAAGCAAAACACAGCTATTTTCCCGGGTTCAGAAAAATAAATCAGTAGCAGGTTTTTCTTTTTTTTCTCTCTCTTTGCGTACACTGTGGGTGGAATTTAAATGTGGTGCTGGGGTTGGTGAAGATTTTCACTTTACCTTTTTAAAAGGCCCCAGCTGAGATATAATGACTGTTTTGTCAACCCGAGCCTTGAATTCACTATGATTTCAGATCATGTTATGATCCCAAATCAATATCCAGGACTTTAACATTTCATGAGTAAGATCTTTATGTTCCAAAAAGATTTTCATTTTAAAATCATTTGGTTTTATAGTACAAATCCAGGTTCAGGTTACATTTCAGGAGGTGTTATTCTTGTCTTCTTTCGAACTCCTCAGCTACCATATTGAAAGGATAAAGGAAGCAGGTCAGTTAGTAGACAGCTCACCTAGCCCCGGGTTCAAGTCTTGCACAACAGGGTGTGACAGTGCATGCCTGTGAGCCTATGACTCAAGAAATGGAGGAAAAGGGATCAGGAGTTCATGATCATCCTGGGCTACATAGGGAATCTGAGACCAGCCTGGGCTACAAGAGAGGAATCAATCACTATAGAGATAGGCAAATGGGAAGATGTGATTCTTAAGGATACATGTACCTGTCCATGAGGACAGACATCATATGTGTATGTGTGCGCACACACAAGCAGTGTTTACCACTAAACAGAAATGCTCAGTGTAAACTGTGTGCCGTAGCATTCTCCTGCATCCTCTAATTGCTGAATTTCAACAGATCAACAGCTGCCATCTGACTGCTCAGCACCTGCTCCCTGGAGATTCTTGCAACATATCAGCTTAGAAGCCAGGGCTGGAAACGGATTACTTAAGGATAGCACAGAAAAATTAACTTCCATCCACAAGATGCACAGTTCAAATGTTAACCACTTTCAGGGCTTCAGGAACAGGGAAGGCTCTTGGGTGTGAACCTGGGTTGAGGATTAACCTTTTCAGAATTTTGTTAATGAGGAATGTGCTTGGGGCCTCAGTTCCCAAGAGCCTCAGTAATGGATACTGAAACAGCTACTGGTTTGGTGAGAGAAGGAACTTTAGGAAAAGATGCATAGTATCAACCCAGGGCCTGTGAAGTGTGTGATGTGAATTACTGTCTATAGCAAGTGTGTGGGTCTCTAGTGCCACTCCAGGAAGGTCTCCCCTCTCTTCTATTACTGTTGAAAAGAGATTAGCTCATTTATCCGAGTGCTGTATAAGAGGAGGTTTGGTACCAAAATGACAAGGGTTTAGTTCTCACATCTACAGCCGATGGGGGTATGAATATTTGCACTAAGCAGTACCAGAAGTCATTAGTAGCTACAGGGTTACATTCCATAGACTGAAAAAGGTTGAAGCAGGTTAAGACGGGAGATGGTAACTACCTCTGACCTAATTGACTTTGAGCTTCATCTAGAGACTGGAGCATGGAAAACCTATATCTTAATGATGCAGCCCTCTCCCAAACACAGTGTTACAAAAAATTGTATTTGCTAAGCATCCCAGAGATGGGCTTTTGTGTTTTCTAAGCAAGAGCATATTTTTAATGGGCACCTGTGGAGAGAACAGGAAATGGGGGAAGAAGTAGGATTTGTCAATTTTTTAAAAAAAATTACTGGCTCTCTGCCATGGCTGCTCTTAGAACCCCTGGGGAAATACAAACCAAGCCAAACAAAATACATTGATGTCAGTCCCTGTCACCCCTCCTCCCATCTAATGGACTTGAGGTGGGGTCTGAAGTTTTCAAAGCACTTCTGGAGATTTTAATCACTAAGCACTGACCCTGTTTTCCAAACCTGCTCAGTAATGCCTTTTTGACAATTCACTTGTACCCACTGAAGTTGTTAAGAATCTGGACATGACAGTGAGTTCCACGTCACAGTTGGAGACAACCCAGTCAGTCTTTAGACAATCCCTGTTCTATCAGCTTTAGAGGATAATCCTCATGATTAGAATATTTAGGCATTCATCCAAGCAGTTCCTGTGTAGAGCATCAGTTTAGGAGGAACATTATTCAGTTTTAGTTAAACTGCATTTGAAATAGTCTAAGATTTCATTGTTAAAGTGTTAAAAAAATTAAATAAAATGTTCCCTGATTAGTTTAAGGTCACACTGTGAGAAGAAACTGTCCTTCCTAAACTAGGGAGATTGTCACCAGTTTGTCATGACTTAAGGTTTTACACATTTGTATAGATCTCCTGGAGAGCCTAAAGAGGGTGATGAATTGGGCTGTGCTTGTAAGCACCTTCGCATATTGTGAAACTGATAGCTGAACAGCAAGTGATTAATTGTTACCCGATTCGATATCTATTTAGAAGCAGTTTGTCAAACAAACTGACTTGTAAAAACATCTCTCAGAGATGGGTTCCAGAGAAATCTGCATAGGCTTATGCATAGGAATTGCATTTCATAACTCATTTTTGGTTAGTAGCAAGTGTCTAAGACAAGCAGGCAGGAAGTGAGTCAAGACCAAAGCTGGGAACTGAGCCAGCTTGGAACTTGGCAGCTGCCTTTCTTCCCAAGGCTGACAGGAGGTTCTGTAATCCCTTTTGCAAGCATTGTCAACAGGCCTCGAGTTTGGCACGTGATCAATAGATTTATCTCACCGAATTGACAGGGGAGTATTTCAATATGTGTTGGCAACAGTGACCTGGGATAGCAAGTGTGAGGGACACTGAAGTAACAATTCTCCAAGTGACATAACCTTGTCTAGCTGCTCTGATGGTTTTTCAGGCTGCTCTTTTACCAGGGCAGCTCATTTTCAGGTTTATTTTCTCTGGTGAACTATTGGACCACCTTTGGTTCTCACTCCTGAACACCTAGTAGTCTTTCAGATGCAAGGCCAGGAACTGACCTCATGGACACTCATGTAAGAATATCCCTTGGTGGAGAATGGACACCATACTTATCCCTCTCACAGAGAGGTTGGGAGTGCCTGTCTGTAATGGATTTATGTCCACCCATTGGTTTCTTTGCAATATATGTGAGATATCTTTGTTGCTGAATCAGCTTGAGAAGTTTCTCAGGCTGGGGCTTGTAGTGTGTTTGACATAATAAATATTACACCAGTAGCACAGTCTCCAGCTATGGAATTAATACACCTCTCCAAAGTCACTCCAAGAAAATCTTACTGCCCAACCTAGATTTTTATCAGTTTTTACTAGTTTCAGAGATAAATTCTTCGTGATGACTCTCCTGTGACCATCTGTCCCCAATCTACATGATGCTAGCATTTTAGTGTATGGTATTAAGATCTTTCTACCTCAGAGGTTGGAGCCTAAATCCACAGGTCCATCAAAAGAGAAGAGGAGGATTTCATGATGAGTTTCTATGCTGTCATGAAATAGATAAACATTTAATGGCCAGTATTTTATCAACCATTTCCCATATATAGCTTGGAAAACTCTAAAAACATACACTATATGGGTCAATAAATAAGATCTATAACATTTTAAACCATTAATGATGGAGTTAAAACAAGATTTTTTGTGAATATAGGTTATAATTTTAACATGGATTTGTGGTTGGCCAGCAAGTTGGCTCATCTGATAAAAAGGTGCTTGCTACCAAGACTGACATGTACGTTAAATTATAGCATTCACATGGTGGAAAGAGAGAACAGGCTCTCTAGTTTTGTCTTCTGACATTCACATACTCTGTGGCATGCCCATAACACCCAAATAAATATATTCACTAAAAATGAATTTATGGCGGTGGGGTAGAGAGATGGCTCAGTGATACTCGCAGCTTAATCATGAAGACCTGAGTTGGATTCTAGCACCTACATGGAATGGTTCACAAAAGGCCTGTGATTTCAGCTCCAAGGGACTGACACTGTTTTCTGGGCCTTTGAGAGCAGCAACACACATTTGATTATTTGTACACACACATACTCACTCTCTCAAGGTGAAGTAAAAATCATTTACAAATGGATTTATGAACGTATGTCCCCTGGTTCTACTCTTTAGCATGAAATAAGCTAGTCTATAAATACTGGGAAAGGAAGATGTTCAGATCAGATGGGAGTTAGTCATGGTTTACCAAAAGCCTAGACATTCACAGTCAGTCTTTGGAGGCAGTAAGCTCATTGTGATAACCATGTACAGACATTTCTAACAGGTTTTTAAAGATTTATATATTTAAGTATCTTAGATATTTGAGTGCTCTATTTGCATGTACACCTGCATGCCAGAGAGGACATTGGATCTTACTATAGATGATTGTGAGTCACCATGTGGTTGCTGGGAATTGAACTCAGGACATCTGGAAGAGCAGCCAATGCTCTTAAGCACTGAGCCATCTCTCCAGCCTCCTAACAGGTTTTTGAACTATTCTCTGCTACTCAAATGTCCCCCTTTTCATTTTTATTCCTGTCTTGTCATTTGTACTTGTTACTCTCCACTTACAAAATACCTCCTTCTGCCCTAAGGAGAGGGAGATGATAGGATTCAAACACTTATCTTTGGTTTGGTTCTTGTAAAGGAGAAGCCACTGACTCCATTGTTGACGTGATAGAGGACAGCTTGTACCATGAGACCAGGTGTATCCAGTGCTGCAGTTCACAGTGTTGCCTGTACCCTGTGGGATCCAGGAGTTCTACTATCTGCTGTTTCACAGTCAAGCTTCAGCCCCAGAAATCTGCCAGAATTTTCACAGGACCCTTAACTACATAATCCTCACTGAGGGCTCTCAAGAGGACCAAACAGTTAAAGGCCATGAAGACACGGGATCCAGCAAAAGCAACAAATTACCTGTGCTTTCAAGTATTCCCTGCCTTGTTTCTTGGCTCTCACAAAATATCTTCTTGGCTTGCAGGTGGCTAAGTCTCCTGGTCCCAGAGCACATATCCTCCTTCTGGATGACAGCCACTGATGAATGAAGTACCATGTTGCTGTCATTTCTATGACCCCTCTGTTACAGCCAGACAAAGGAGAAAAAAAATCCCTTTGCACTGAGAAAATCAGATTGAGAGTTCGTGGGTGAACTGGGAATCAAAGTCAGGTGCTAAGGTGGCACAATCACGCCTACCTTGGGTTCTCACTCCAGGGGTGGGCTCAAGGTAGTGGGTACCCCATGGTGGGCAGATTTGGTCTCCAATCTACAGCCTGGGTGCTCATAAGCAGAGTCCTTCGAGGAGAGGAGATTGTACTTCTGAGCCACTGCCCTTTGCAAGACAAATGCAGTGAGCACAACATCCCCATTCAGTATTATAGGCAGGTAGACAATAAGAATGCTTGTCAATACCTCAACTCTTTCCTGTGGACAGGTCTCCATGTATTCCCATTTCCTACCTGTCCAACCACCCTGCCTTTTATTTCTTTCCAGGATAAAAATGCAAAGTTTGAGACCAGTGTTACTTTCTGGAAGAGGACTAGTTGACAAGCTTATACTGAGACTGATCTTGGCCAGTTCTCCTGTATACTGTATAGCTGCACCAGAAGAAACGATCTGGTCAGACTCGGGGTATTAGTTACTCTTCTCTGTGAAAAGATTTCGGAAAAGCAACACATGGAGGGAAAATCTTATTTTGCCTCAGAGCTTGCAGGTCCAGGCATTCATGGTGGGGATTAGGCAACTGGTTAAATGTGTCAGGAAGCAGAGAGAGATGAATACTGCTGCCCAACTCAACTCAACTTTTTGATTCATTCAGGACTCCAGGTTATGAAAAAAATACCACCCACATCACGTGACCCAACCTAGACATTTCCTCACAGACATGTCCAGAGGTTTTTCTCCAAGGTTATTTCTAGACCATGTCAAATTGACAATATTAGCAATCAAATCAGGGTAATATTGCCTACCTGCATTAACTGTCAGAGGTGGGATCTTTCCCACAGGAGAAAGGTGGCAGGGAGTATCTCCTTCAGGGTTATAAATCCAGAAGGTCCATGAGCAAAGTACTTTATCTTATCTAATCACAGTTGAGTGTTTTGACCCACATTTAGATATAGTAGAGGTTCATTTACTGCATAAATGTGAGGTGAGATGTAGGGACATACAAGGATGGGACAGTAATCTATGGCTAGAAGGACCAGAGGAGCTTTTTATCACTCTCAGTCTGGGGATAAGAGGGTTGAAACTTTAAGAGGAAGGGTCATTTGGAGGAGATTGTCTCTAGAGGAGCTGTAACCTTTGGTGGAGGAATGAAACTAGCCCCAAGTGTCACCATGGAGAGGGAGTCTGTGGAAAAAGTTATGTTTTCAAGAAACTTTCCAGCAGGTGCAAGGATCACAAAAATGACATATGTCATGCAAATTCAATAGAGGTACTGCTCATACTTGGTCTTGGGGCTCCTAGAACCTTCATGGATAAAGTGCCATTCCAATCAGACTCTAAAAGATGGCTGAAACCTTAAGTAACTGAAGAGGCTGCTTTGGACCAGCATGCCTCAGAGGTAGCAGAATTAGGACGGGGTGATGTATAACAGAAGAGTGTAGGCTGTGCTTACAAAAGTCGGGAGGGGACAGACTGGCCCTGAAAGATGAATAAAGTTGGTTAAATTAGTTGTTTTTGCTATGTGTTGGGCACAGTGCCAAGGACCTTACATTGTTCATTTCTTACCACGTTATTCCTGTTTCTCAGAGAGGAAAACAAACATTTAGAGAAGTTGAAAATTTGCCAAGATGTCACCATGGTAGGTGGTAGCGCTGGGCTACACATTCCAAAGGCTGCAACTGAAACAACAATGACATAGTACTTGGAATCCAGCGGAAGAGCCTGGCCCTTTAGGAGGTAGTAGGGAGCTATGGAAGGTTTAGAATAAGAAACAGAAAGAATGAGTTTCAGGACTGAACTCTATGCCTATGACAACAGGGAAAGAGGGAGACCATGTATTAGCTGCTTTTTTCATTAGTGTGACCCAATTCCTGATGCAGCCAGCACAAAGGAAGACATATCCAAAATAAAGAAATATTAAAAATATTAAAAATTAAATTGGCATTTTGGCTTATGGTTTCAGTGACTTCAGTCCACAGTGCTTGGTGCCATGGGCTCTAGACCCATGGAGAATCAAACCATCACAGTGTCAGGAACACATAGAGGAAGAGGCTGTGGTGGATCAGGGATGAGGTATACCTTCAAAGGCTTGCTTCCAGTGAGCCATTTCCTTCAGTTAGGCTCTGCCTATTAAAGTTCCTATGTGTCTTTTCCTCAGATCATGATACACATTCAGGAAAGAACAGCAGTGAGGCCAGTCTGTGTGTCGGTTTCTGGGATGTGGTAAGCTACAGCTTTGGAGACTTGGGCTGAGTAACAACTGATCACTAATGATGTCTGCCACCCCCCTGCAGGTCTTGTGACTCACATTTTATGTGCCTTCAGCACTACTTATCTTAGCAGAGAACTGCCAGAAAGTTAATTCCTACCTACCTTCCTTTCTTTCTTTTAATGCCCTAAGATATTTGTGAAATATGGAGACCATAAATATGGATGAGAGATAGCATAAGGAGACTCCACGTTCACCTACAACTGTCCTAATTACTTTAAGTTTTTTCTTTTATCATGCTAATTCTTTCAGGCGGTAAAAATAAGATGGCTTTCCATCCTCGAGCAGGCAAAAGACTTTCTCTTATGCAGTGGTTATCAGCCTTCCCAGTGCTGTGCTTTAATGCAGTTCCTCATGTTTTGGTGACCTCCCCAACCACAAAATTATTTTCAATGCTACTCCACAACTGTAAATTTGTTACTGTTATGAATTGTAATGTAAATATCTGCATTTTCCAACTCTTATGAAAGGGTAATTTGACCCCAAAGGGTCAACACCCACATGTTGAAAACCAGTGTTTTTCTGTGAGGCAGCTGACTCCTCAGCCAAACAAACCTGTGCTCTTTGCAGATGCTTTCCAAGCAAGCAAGTCTCACATGAGGCAGGATTCACTGCCTCCCTAAGCTTTTTCTTTGCTCCCTCTGGCAAGCATTTATCACCCTGCTCCTGCTCCATCTTTCTGGTGTTGATGCTGGTTATTTTCTACTTGACTGGAAAGAGGCAGGACGTGCTGCTGCATGGAGAGATGCCCTACAAAACACACAACCGCGGTAGTCACTTATCAGGCCATTATCCCTCAGATCTTCATTATAATAATCATCAGGTAATGTTCTGTCGCAGCTGCTGAAGCCTGAATAAAAATCAGGTTATCTGTACAAAGGAAGAATCAATGTAACGCTGGACCATGTGTGTATCTTTCCCGTTCACTGTTAAGATCGTTAGGATGTGCGTCTTCACAATCTATTCATTAATAGTGATTGGCTTTGAGTATCTGTAGTAACTCAGGGTTAAATATGCACATCTTTGCATTTAACATATACTCCTAGGAACATGATCAAGTTTTTTGTAGACAAGAAAACTTCTGGATACACATAGCTGGTAGAACAAGTCATAGCTGCACAGCATGAAACTGATTTTGCCTTTTCATTTCAGGCTGTTTCTCTAGTCTGGGTAAGCACTGGTTCTGGTTGCAGCTCTGCTGGCTGGGCCTTAACAAGACTCTTTTCCAACATTAAAAAAATGATTTATTTCTATCTTATGTGAATTAGTGTTTGGTTGCATGTATGTCTGTGTGAAGGTGTCAGGTGCCCTGGAACTGGAGTGACAGACAGTTACAAACTGCCATGTGGATGCTGGGAATTGAACCAGGTCCTCTGGGAGAATAACCATGAAGTTCTCTCTCTAGGCCCTCTTTTCCAACATTTAAGCATTGAAACATGAAGTTGTGATCTACAAAGTTCACACATTTCAGTTACACACACACACACACACACACACACACACACACACACATCCCTAAAGAAATAATAATTTTTAGTGACTTTCTCTTGTTGTGCTAGAACACTCTGATAAAAAGCAACTTAGAGAATAAAGGATTTATCTCATCTTATATTTCCAGGTCACAGCCCATCATTGAAGGAAGTCAGGGCAGGAGCTCAAGCTAAGAATCTGAAGGTGGGACAGCTTGCTATTTTATACAGGATTACCTCTAATGAGGAAAATAACTCGTAGCCAAGGGAGTTCAGCAGGAATCACAAAGGATGCTACTAGAGGCTCACTTGTTTATAGACTTATGGTTAGTCAACTTTTAAAAATGTAGTCCAGGACCATCTGCTCAGAGAATAGTACCACCCACAAGGGGCTAGACCTTCCTACATCAACTAATAGTCAAGACAATACCACACACACGCCCATTGATCAGTCTTTTAAACTATTGACCAATCTGTAAATATCTTCAACAAAATTATAGAAGAAAACATTCCTAACCTAAAGAAAGAGAGCCCATGGACATACAAGAAGCCTACAGAACTTCAAATAGACTGGACCAGAAAAGAAATTCCTCCTGACACATAATAATCAGAACAACAAATTCACTAAATAAAGATAAAATATTAAAAGCAGTAAGGGAAAAAAGTCAAGTAACATATAAAGGCAGACCTATAAAAATTATACTGGACTTCTCACCAGAGACTATGAAAGCCAGAAGATCCTGGGCAGATGTTTTACATACCCTAAGAGAACACAAATGCCAGCCCAGGCAACTATACCCAGCAAAACTCTCAATTACCATAAATGGAGAAACCAAAGTATTCCATAACAAAACCAAATTCACACAATATCTTTCCATGAATACAGGCTTTCAAAGGATAGTAAAGGGAAAACACCAACACAAGGAGGGAAATTATGCCCTAGAAAAAGTAAGAAAGTAATCCTTCAACAAGCCTAAAAGAAGATAGCTGAAAGAACAGAATCCCAACTCTAACAAAAATAACAGGAAGCAACAATTACTTCTCCTTAATATCTCTTAATATCAATGGACACATTTCCCCAATAAAAAGACATAGACTATCAGACTGGCTACATAAACAGGACCTAACATTTTGCTGCATACAGGAAACCTATCTCAGGGACAAAGACAGACACTACCTCAGAGTAAAAGGCTGGAAAACAATTTTCCAAGCAAACCGTCTGAAGAAACAAGCTGGAGTAACCATTCTAATATCGAATAAAATTGACTTCCAACCCAAAGTTATCAAAAAGACAAGAAGGGGCACTTCATACTCATCAAAGGTAAAATCTTCCAAGATGAACTCTCAATTCTGAATATCTATGTTCCAAATGCAAGGGCATCCACATTCATTAAAGAAACTTTAGTAAAGCTCAAAACACACATTGCACCTCACACAATAATAGCAGGAGACTTCAACACCCAACTCTCATGAAAAGACAGATCCTGGAAACAGAGACACATGGACACTAACAGAAGTTATGAAACAAATGGATTTAACAGATATCTACAGAACATTTTACCCTAAAACAAAAGGATATACCTTTTTTTCAGCATCTCATGGTACCTTCTCCAAAATTGACCATATAATTGGTCACAAAACAGGCCTCAACAGATACAAAAATATTAAAATTATCCCATGCATCCTATCAGATCACGACGGACTAAGGCTTATCTTCAATAACAACATAAATAATAGAAAGCCAACATACACGTGGAAGCTGAACAACACTCTACTCAATGATAACTTGGTCAAGGAAGAAATAAATAAAGAAATTAAAGACTTTTAAATTTAGAGTTTAATGAAAATGAAGCCACAACATACCCAAACTTATGGGACACAATGGAAGCAGTAATAAGAGGAAAACTCATAGCTCTGATGAGTGCTTCCAAAAAGACACTAGAGAGAGCATACACTAGCAGCTTGACAGCACAACTAAAAGCTCTAGAACAAAAGGAAGCAAATTCACCCAAGAGGAGTAGAAGGCAGGAAATAATCAAACTCAGGGCTGAAATCAACCAAGTGGAAACAAAAAGAAGTATACAAAGAATCAACCAAACCAGGAACTGTTTTTTTGAGAAAATCAACAAGATAGATGAACCCTTAGACAGAGCAACTAGAGGGCACCGAGACAGTATCCTAATTAACAAAATCAGAAATGTAAAGGCAGACATAACAACAGAACCTGAGGAAATCCAAAACATCATCAGATCCTACTACAAAAGACTATATTCAACAAAACTGGAAAACCTGGACGAAATGGACAATTTTCTAGACAGATACCAGGTACCAAAGTTAAACCAGGATCAGATTAACTATCTAAACAGTCCCATATCCCCTAAAGAAATAGAAGCAGTCATTAATAGTCTCCCAAAACAAAACAAAACAAAACAAAACAAAACAAAACAAAACACCCAGGACCAGATGGGTTTAGTGCAGAGTTCTATCAGACCTTTAAAGAAGACCTAATTCCAATTCTCCTCAAACTATTCCACAAAATAGAAACAGAAGGTACTCTACCCAATTTATTCTATGAAGCCACAATTACTCTGACACAGCATAAAGACCCAATAAAGAAAGAGAACTTCAGACCAATTTCCCTTATGAATATCGATGTAAAAATGCTAAATAAAATTCTCACAAACCGAATCCAAGAACACATCAAAACAATCATCCATCATGATCAAGTAGGCTTCATCCCAGGGAGGCAGGGATGGCTTAATATACAGAAATCCATCAACATAATCTACTATATAAACAAACTCAGACAAAACCCACATGATCATATCGTTAGATGCTGAGAAAGCATTTGACAAAATCCAACACCCCTTCATGATAAAAGTCTTGGAAAGTTCAGGATTTCAAGGCCCATACCTAAACATAATAAAATCAATATATAGTAAACCAGTAGCCAACATCAAACTAAATAGAGAGAAACTTGAAGCAATCCCACTAAAATCAGGGTCTAGACAAGGCTGCCCATTTTCTCCCTACCTATTCAATATAGCACTTGAAGTCCTAGCCAGAGCAATTAGACAACAAAAGGATAACAAGGGGATACAAATTGGAAAGGAAGAAGTCAAAATATCACAATTTGCAGATGATATGATAGTATATATAAAATTCCACCAGAGAACTCCTAAATTCCACCTAAAAATTCCACCAGAGAACTCCTAAACCTGATAAACAGCTTCAGTGCAGTAGCTGGATATAAAATTAACTCAAACAAATCAGTGGCCTTTTTCTACACAAAGGATAAACATGCTGAGAAAGAAATTAGGGAAACAACACCCTTCACAATAGTCACAAATAATATAAAATAACTTGGTGTGACTCTAACTAAGGAAATGAAAGATCTACATGATAAGAACTTCAAGTCTCTGAAGAAAAAAAATCAAGATCTCAGAAGATGGAAGGATCTTACATGCTCATGGATTGGCAGGATTAATATAGTAAAAATGGCTATCTTGCTGAAAGCGATCTATAGATTCAATGCAAATCAAAATTCCAACTCAGTTCTTCACAGAGTTAGAAAGGGCAATTTGTCCTTATTACAAGTTGGAACATCTTCTGGGTATATGCCCAGGAGAGGAATTGCTGGATCTTCCAGTAGTACTATGTCCAATTTTCTGAGGAACCGCCAGACTGATTTCCAGAGTGGTTGTACCAGCTTGCAATCCCACCAACAATTGAGGAGTGTTCTTCTTTCTCCACATTCTCAGCAGAATCTCCTGTCACCTGAATTTTTGATCTTAGCCATTTTGACTGGTGTGAGGTAGAATCTCAGGGTTATTTTGATTTGCATTTCCCTGATGATTAAGGATGTTGGACATTTTTTCAGGTGCTTCTCAGCCATTTGGTATTCCTCAGTTGAGAATTCTTTGTTTAGCTCTGTACTCCTTTTTTTAATAGGGTTATTTGATTTTCTGGAGTCCATCTTCTTGAATTCTTTGTATATATTGGATATTAGTCCCCTATCTGATTTAGGATTGGTAAAGATCCTTTCCCAATCTGTTGGTGGCCCTTTTGTCTTATTGACAGTATCTTTTGCCTTACAGAAGCTTTGCAATTTTATGAGGTCCCATTTTTGGATTCACGATCTTACAGCACCACCATTGCTGTTCTGTTCAGGATTTTTTCTCCTGTGCCCAATATCTTCGAGGCTTTTCCCCACTTTCTCCTCTATAAGTTTCAGTGTCTCTGGTTTTATGTGGAGTTCCTTAATCCACTTAGACTTGAGCTTTGTACAAGGAAATAAGAATGGATCAATTCGAATTTTTCTACATGATAACCGCCAGTTGTGCCAGCACCATTTGTTGAAAATGCTGTCTATGTTCATAACAGCCTTATTTATAATAGCCAGAAGCTGGAAAGAACCCAGATGTCCCTCAACAGAGGAATGGATGTAGTACATTTACACAATGGAGTACTACTCAGCTATTAAAAACAACGAATTCATGAAATTCTTAGGCAAATGAATGGAACTAAAAAATATCATCCTGAGTGAGGTAACCCAATCACAAAAGAACACACATGATATGCACTCACTGATAAGCGGATATTAGCCCAGAAACTTAGAATACTCAAGATACAATTTGCAAAACACATGAAACTCAAGAATAAGAAAGCCCAAAGTGTGGATTTTTCATTCCTTCTTAGAATAAGGGAACAAAATACCCATGTAAGGAGTTATAGAGACAAAATTTGGTGATGAGATGGAAGGAATAACCATCCAGAGACTGCCCCACCTGGGGATCCATCCCATAAACAACCACCAAACCCAGACACTATTGCATATGCCAGCAAGGTTTTGCTTATGGGACTCTGATATAACTGTCTCTTGTGAGGCTATGTCAGTGCCTAGGGTATGCTCGTGGTTCAACATTAAAAGTACAGAGACTTTCTGGGAGAAGAGGTGGAGTAAGAGTTACTTCACATCCTTCTCTGAAAAACAGCGGGATTAATAAATGAACAAAATTACCCGGAGAAGAGCAATGGTAGAACTTGGCCACAATGGTATCACAAGCTGTAAACTACAACAAAAAGCTACCAGGTAGAGTGAAAGTGGGACCAAGACCAAGGCCAAGGAAGTTTATTACTATACCTCCAGATTCCAACAGAGTTCCTTTCTCTAAAAGTAACAGAGCAGATCCCCAGCAGACATCTTGTGTTTGGACACATCACAGCTCAAGGGACACAGTACAAAATATTCCCAGAGGGAAATGAAAGAGCTCTTATGTGATATTAATTTAGCCATTTCTACTATCCTTTGATTGATATTTGCATAATGTCTTTTTCTATCCTTCTACTTTCAACAAGACAATATTAAAGCTTGAAGTGATCTTATAATAATTTTGTTCCAGTCTCAGTGTTTTTTTTTTCTTTTCTCAAACCCATATGAGGAAATCTTAACTTCTAGTATGATGGTATTTAGGTAAATATTGGAAATTAATTAGGTTCATATGAGTTCATGAAAGTAGAACTCTTGTAATGAGATTGGGGATTGTTTTAGTTACCTTTCTTCTTGTGGTAACAGAGTATCTTACAGATACAACTTAAAGAAGGAATGTTTTGTTTTGAAGCATGGTTTTAGAGGGAACAATCAATCATGGAAGTGAAGGTTTGGCAGAGCTCAAAGCAGCTGGAGTATGTGACTAAGGGTCCTTACATCTTGGTTGGTCAGGAAGCAGAACACAAACCTTGTACCAGAAGTGGAAGGTCATGTATAGCCTCTATTAGTTTACAACTGGTAATCTAAATTTACTAGTTAGGACCCATGCCCCAAAGATTCTTCAACTTCCAAAGACCATGCCACTGAAAGGAGACCAACCTTTAAACTTATGAGCCTGTGGGGGATATTTCATTTTGTACTAGATAGTTTTAGTTCAACTTGACAGAAGCTAAAGTCATCTGAGAGGAAGGAATTTCAATGAAGAAAATGCCTCCTTTAGATCGAGCTACAAGCAGTGTTGTAGGACATTCTTTTTAGTGATTGATGGGGAGGGTCCAGCCCATTGTGGGTGGTGCTATCCCTGGGCTGACAGTCCTGGGTTCTATAAGAAAACAGTCTAAGCAAGTTGTGATAAGCAAATTAATAAGCGCATCATCCTCTTTGCCTCTGTATCAGCTCCTGGTTCCAAGTTCTTGTCCTGTTTGAGTTCCTGTTTTGGTTTCCTTTAGTGATCGATGACAATGTAGAAGTGTAAGCCAAATAAACCCTTTCCTTCTCAACTTGTTTTTTTGGACATGGTGTTTTGCTATAGCAATAGAAGCCCTAAGCCACATTTATCAACTGTAATATTCTACCTTGACCATATCATGATGCAAAATGCATTTAGCCTAACCTTAGGATTTGCCCAAGTGTTAATGGTCTAGACATTGTTTAAAAGTCCAGTTGCATTACCTAAACTGCAACAGCCTTCATGAGTTCTCTCCCAGCATACTTGCTTTCTTGGGCAACACTGGGTCTTTGCAGCTTTGATTTGCAGACAGGTTCTTGAGAACTTTAGCATCCAGAGTCTCCATTTTAACTGAAACCTTACCTTCATATCTTTATACATTGTCTTATGAAGCCATCTTTTCTGAGAGTCTGACCTTGTTATTTATTGCCTGGCCTTACAGGCCTTTATCTGAAAAATTGGGGCCAAGCTCTATGGCCTCGTCACTCTTCCACTTTGCATGCCTGAAAAAACCAGCACCATACAAACAATGCCAAGTTCTGGTGCTGGCTTGAGATATAGCTGGACCTTTGTGGATCATGACTACAGCAGTCACTGAGTCTCTGAAAATCTGAATCAGTACCTAGGAAAGTACTTTCCCAGGTCACCCTGTTTGGGCAACACATCTCTGCCGACCATCTCTCTTCAAATGAAAGTCATTCAGGTGGGTTTTAATTTTTCACTCTAGAACTTTGAATCAATGGTGAAGGAACTCTGGCTGGCTTGAGTGTAGTGAGCATGGCTCTGACAGTCCTTATCCTTCTCAATTTCTCTGCCTTGCTAAAAACTTAGATTACATTTCAAAAGCTAGCCCCCAAGGCCTATTCTCTTATTAGGCCAATCCTTCCTCTGGAGGCTGACTATCAAGGTCTAACTATGAAAGTATTGAAGTCCAGCAATCAAAAGACCCCTTTGGCTCACCTAATTAACATATGCAATTAAAATTAAACACTTCATCCTAACACAGGGTTTATCCCTTGTACCTTTATAAACTGCTATCTATGGGTCACATCTAACTCCTCTCTAACCAGAGACAGTCCTTTGTCTTCTCTGGACAAATATCCCTTTCTCCTCCCTTATGCCCCTCCACATCTCCCTTTCCTCTTTCTCCCCCTCCTTTGTTTCCTCCTCCTCCTCCTCCTTCTCCATCCTCTATTTCCTGCATTTGTCCCTTATCTCTGCCTTCTGTACCTCTGGGGTGCATAAATCTCCATTGTGCTGAGAACTTGATCTTGGGGGTCCTAAGCTGATCCTTTTCCTCTCAGGTGAGGTCTTCAAGGCATCTTCCTACTCTTAATGCAAAGTGTACTGTTTCTTTTTTTAGAGATGCTAATCTCTTTAACAATTATATTTACTTTGTCCATATCTGAAAACCTCAAAGTCTTAATGTTCCTTGTCTTGCCAAACTTTACATTTTTCACATCTTAATGCTTTCCTGTTTTCTTTGTATTCTCACTGTAAATCTGGCTGAAGGCAGAAGTAATAACCATGCTGTCTCTAAGCCAGGAAGAAGGTCCTCACCAAATCCCACCTATACAGGCATCTGCTTTTAGACATCCTGGTCCCAGAACTATTGTTCAGGCAACTCTGTCCATAGTGTTTTGTGGTAATAGTGTGATCTAAGACATGGGTTGTGAATTTTAAGCTATTTCTTCCAAGATAATGTCTTCTATTTTGTATTATATCATGCACAGAGCCATTAGTGCTATACAAGGTCTGACTGGAATGAAATGTTTTTATTTTTTGTTTATTTTTTATTTTTGGAGAGGAAAGTGTTTATTTCATCTTATATCTTAACAGTATATTATGAATGGTAGTCAGGACAGGAAATCAAACATGAACTTGGAGGCAGGCACTGAAGAAGAGGTCATGAAGGAATAGAATTACTATCTTGGGCAGCCTGATTTCTTATTCCAGCTGTTCAGGGATGGCAGTTGCAATAGTAAATCATCATTCAAGAAAATACTCAATGGTCTTTTGCCTATTAGACAATCTGATGGAGACATTTTCTCAACTGAAGTTTCTTTTTATTCAGTTTGACACCTGTTAGACTATATTTGATAAAAAAAGAAAAAAACAAAAGAAAGAAGGAAAAAAAGATAGAAAGAAGGAACAAAAGAAAGAAAGAAAGAAAGAAAGAGAGAGAGAGAGAGAGAAAGAAAAAAGAAAGGAAGGAAAGAATAAACAAAGGTTCTCTCAAAGATCAAGCTCTTGGTTTTGTTGATTCTTTGTATAGTTTTTTTTTTTTTTTTTTTTTCGAGACAGGGTTTCTCGGTATAGCCCTGGCTGTTCTGGAACTCACTTTGTAGACCAGGCTGGCCTCGAACTCAGAAATCTGCCTGCCTCTGCCTCCCAAGTGCTGGGATTAAAGGCGTGCGCCACCATCCCTGGCTGTATAGTTCTTTTTGTTTCCACTTGGTTGATTTCAGCCCTGAGTTTGATTATTTCTTGCCTTCTACTCCTTGTGGGCGAATTTGCTTCCTTTTGTTCTAGAGCCTTTAGGTGTGCTGTCAAGCTGCTAGTGTATTCTTTCTTTAGTTTCTTTTTGGGGCACTCAGAGCTGTGAGTTTTTCTCTTATTACTGCTTTCATTGTGTCCCATAAGTTTGGGTATGTTGTGCCTTCATTTTCATTAAATTCTAAAAAGTCTTTAATTTTTTTTCTTTATTCCTTCCTTGACCAAGTTATCATTGAGTAGGGTGTTATTTAGCTTCCATGTGTACATGGGCTTTCTGTTGTTTTTGTTGCTATTGAAGACCAGCCTTAGTCTGTGATGATCTGATAGGGTGCATAGGATTATCAGTCTTCTTGTATCTGTTGAGGCCTGTTTTGTGATTATATGGTCAGTTTTGGAGAAGGTACCATGAGGTGCTGAGAAGAAGGTATATTCTTTTGTTTTAGGATGAAATGTTCTATAGATATCTGTTAAATCCATTTGGTTTATAACCTCTGTTAGTTTCAATGTGTCTCTGTGTTTCCATGATTTGTCTATTGATGACAGTGGGGTGTTGAAGTCTCCCACTATTATTGTGTGAGGTGCAATGTGTGCTTTGAGCTTTAGTAAAGTTTCTTTTATGAATGTGGATGCCCTTGCATTTGGAACTTAGATGTTCAGAATTGAGAGTGCTTTTTGGTAGATTTTTTCTTTGTTGAGTATGAAGTGTCCTTTCTTATCCTTTTAAATAACTTTTGGTTTAAAGTTGATTCTGTTCAATTCCAGCTTATTTCTTGGGAAAATTTGCTTGGAAAATTGTTTTCTAGCCCTTTACTCTGAAGTAGTGTCTGTCTTTGACACCGACGTGCATTTTCTGCATGCAACAAAATGCTGGGTTCTGTTTATGTATCCACTCTCTTATTCTATGTTTTTTTTTGTTGAAGAATTGAGTCCATTGATGTTAAGAGATATTAAGGAATAGTGATTGTTCCTTCCTGTTATTTTTGATGTTATTTTAAAATTTGTGTGGTTATCTTCTTTTGGGTTTGTTGAAAGAAGATTACTTTCTTGCTTGTTCTAGGGTGTAGTTTCCCCTCCTTGTGTTGGTGTTTTATATCTATTATCCTTTATAAGGCTAGATATGTGGAAAGATATTGTGTAAATTTGGCTTTGTCATAGAATATCTTGATTTCTCCATCTATGTAATTGAGAGTTTTGCTGGGCATAGTAGCCTGGCCTGGCATTTGTGTTCTCTTTGGGTCTGTATGACATCTGCCCAGGATGGTCTAGTTTTCATAGTCTCTGGTGAGAAGTCTGGTGTAATTCTAATAGATCTGCCTTTATATGTTACTTGACCTCTTCCCCTTACTGATTTTAATATTGTTTTGTTTTGTTTTGTTTTGTGCATTTGGTGTTTTGACTATTATGTGACAGGAGGAATTTCTTTTCTGGTCCAATCTATTTGGAGTTCTGTAGGCTTCTTGTATGTTCACGGGCATCTCTGTCTTTAGGTTAGGGAAGTCTTCTTCTATAATTTTGTTGAAGATATTTACTGGACCTTTAAGTTCGGAATCTTCACTCTCTTCTATACCTATTATCCTTAGGTTTGATCTTCTCATTGTGTCCTGGATTTCCTGGATGTTTTGAGTTAGGAGCTTTTTGATTTTTGCATTTTCTTTGACTTTTGTGTCAGTGTTTTCTATTGTATCTTCTGCACCTGAGATTCTCTCTTTTATCTCTTGTATTCTGTTGGTGATGCTTGCATCTATGACTCCTGAGCTCTTTCCTACGTTTTCTAACTCTAGAGTTGTCTCCCTTTGTGATTTCTCTATTGTTTCTATTTCCATTTTTAGATCCTGGATGGTTCTGTTCAGTTCCTTCACCAGTTTGGTTGTGTTTTCCTGTAATTCTTTAAAGCATTTTTGTGTTTCCTCTTTAAGGGTTTCTAGCTGTTTACCTGTGTTCTCCTGTATTTCTTTAAAGGAGTTTATTTATGTCCTTCTTAAAGTCCTCTATCATCATCATGAGATGTGATTTTAAATCAGAGTCTTGCTTTTCCGGTCTTTTGAGGTATCCAGGACTTGCTGTGGTGGGAGAACTAGGTTCTGATGATGCCAAGTAGCCTTGGTTTCTGTTGCTTATGTTCTTGCCCTTGCTTTTTGCCATATGGTTATCTCTGGTGTTAGCTGGTCTTTCTGTCTCTGACTGTGGCTTGTCCCTCCTACAAACCTGTGTGTCAGTACTCCTGGGAGAGCAGTTCTCTCTGGGAGGAATTTGGGTATGAAGAGCTGTGGAACAGGATCAGCTCCAGGGTACAGATGGAAACCAGAAGGATCTTGTCTCTGACTGTTCCTTGGTTCTTGTGTCCTGATGGCTCTGGGTGGGTCCCTCTTGGGCCAGAATTTGAGCAGAATTGGTGGTCCTACCTGTGCTCACAGGTGTGTTGGCATTTCTGGGAGACCAGCTCTATTTCAGTGGTATTTGGGTATGGAGCACTGTGGCATAGGATCAGCTCCAGGCACAGATGGAAACTGGAAGGTAATAAAATGTTTTTAAATGAAGACAATAAGCCCAAATTTATAAGGGAATCAATCATGCTAAAATAAAATTACTATGCTTTTCAAAGATATTAACATCTTTCTTTCTTTCTTTCTTTCTTTCTTTCTTTCTTTCTTTCTTTCTTTCTTTCTTTCTTTCCTTCTTCCTTTCTTTCCACACTAAATACTCAATAGCAAGTCAGTGCAATGCTGAAGTAGGAATCCATGCTGTCTTGAGACTCTGCCACAGCTGCAACTTCCTGTTGTGGGATCTGTGACTTTTATGGATGACAAAGCCACTGGTTTATCTAATAATTCTGCATTCATAATTAAAATAAATGCCAAATTATAGTTTTAGATAGGTCCTTAATAAAAATCAAATATTTTCTAATTCTGGTTTTTGTATGACTTTTCCTGGAAAGACCTGAAAAATAAATGTGTACTCACTCCAGACAGAGAATCAGCAAAAGGCCAAATAATAATTTTACCAACACCCAACTTGGTGAATGGGTGAGTTTACCAGGGTTAATTAGAAGGTCAGGAGTGACCCAGCCTGGGTGACAACTTGTAAGAGCTACGTTCCTGGAGAACTTCGCTCCACTTGCAGGCAGTCCCACAGGTCTGAGAGCCTCCTCTCTGCAGGAATTGTTTGCTGCTTCTAAAACCACGAGGAAGGGCCACACGGATTTTATCTTCAGCATTTCTAGGTCTTGTGAGGCTTACTTACTTCTTGAGTCTCATGAGTCTCTCTTGAACCTGAGAGGGAATGTTTCAATCCAGGGAAAACTACTACCAAACATCAAACATCAGTTAGGAGGATCACAGAGCCCTTAATCCTGGTTAAGGTCTGTCTTAAAGTTTCATTACTGTGAAGGGGCAACATGACCAAAGTAACTCTTACAAAGAAAAAATTTAATTGGGGCTGGCTTACAGTTTCAGAGGTTCAGTCCATTACCATCATAATGAGAAGCATGGCAGTGTCCCGGCAGACATAGTGCTGGAGGAACCAAGAGTTCTATATTGTGATTTGAAGGTAGCCAGGAGGAGATTGTCTTCCACACTGGTTGGAGCCTGAGCACAGGAGACATCAAAGCCCATCTACCTATACAGTGACACATTTCCCCTAACAAGGCCACACCTCCTCCAATAAGGCCACACCTCCTAATAATACCACTTCCTATGGCCAAACATTCAAACACATGAGTCTATGGGCCCCAAACCTATTCAAACTGCCACAAGGTCCTTAGCTGTTAAGGATAAATTTGGACATATTCTTAAGCTTGGTCTAAAGAGATAGAGCCAAATATTATTTCTTAAGAGGCTTTAAAAATTACCAAAGGCCAAAATCCCATCAATAATAAATATGATCAGGCAAGGTCTAGAGTGTAGCTGGATCCCATCAGAAGACCACAGGAAGTCAAATCTCTGTCTAGTCCTTAGGTTTCAGGGATTACTGCTATCCAGGGCCAGGGACCCTGAATTAGCCAGGTGTGATGTCTCAGTGACCTCCAGCCTCTGCTGTTTCCCTGTATGCCAAAACCTGTACATAAAGAGCACCCTCCTTAGCATTTCCACTTGACAGTGATAGAAGAGATGGTCCCACAAGCACCCTAATTACCTTATCTGTGGCTATGTCTGCTGCATAAAAAAAAGATTTTCCCTAGAGAACAGCATGTTCTGTACTTCAGAGTTCAGTCCTGACTCCTGAACAATGGTTTCCCAGGCAGCCTCAGATTGAATTGGCAAAGGCACTCTTTCTATCAAAGGCAGCCTTGCCCTATGAAGCCCAAGGAGGGGCCTGGAGGAGTTAAGTATGCAGGAAAGTCAGCACCCTGATTTAAAAGTTGTGGACTTGATTCTTTTTGTCTGGGGGCAGGCTGGATTGGTGTAATCTGAAGGACAGTTACCAGTTTCTTTTCCCACATTTCTTCTCTTTCTTTCCTTTTCATTAAAGTTATAAATAACCAGCTCACATCTTAATGAAAGGGAGTGGTGTGAAGGACCAGAGGCCTCGGAAGGAAACCTGCAGTAATAGCGCAGTTGCTAAGGAACAGGGCTGGACAAGTTAATTTTGTTGGCATAACATCTCCTTGTTATTTAATCTCGTAGCGTATGCATTTCGTCCGTCTGTCACCACACTACCGAAGCCAGAAGAAACTGCTAATTGCAACACCAAGGTTGCAAACAGACCTGTCCAAACCCTGTGGAGATTTCAACTGTCAGAGTGAGGCTTGAGCTTTGATTTTGCTTCTAGAGAAATGGAGGAGAAAGCTGGTGAGGGGCTATCCCTTGCTCTCTGCCAGATCAAACACTCACATGCCCAGCGGTGGCTCATTCTGGCTGAATATTAGTCCCTTGGGTTCCTTTTGGAGTGAGCCAATGTTTGGCTTTCACTTTCAAGATATTGGTTTAATTGGTCTGAAAATGGGACCCGGGCATGAGAATTTATGAGCCCTAGTGATACTGGGTTGAGTACCACTCATTTTTAGGACCTTTCTCTTTCCATTGCTGGGTCTCATTCTTATGGTCCCAGAGCCTCTTGGGATTTGTTGTTAGTTTCTCCATCTATCTATCTCTCCCTCCCCTCGTCCTTCCTTCCTACACCTCCCCACACTGTGTGTGTGTGTGTGTGTGTGTGAGAGAGAGAGAGAGAGAGAGAGAGCCAGAGAGCCAGAGAGACACAGAGTGAGAGACAGAGAGATAGAGAGAGACAGAGAGAGAAGAAAGAGGCTCAGTGGATAAGAGATTTGTAGAGCAAGCATGAAAACCAGAGTTCAGATCTCCAGCAACCACCTATAAAACTGGATGCAGTGTCATGTATCTGTAGCCCCTGAGCTGGGGAAGAGGAGACAAAAGGATCCTTGGGCTTGCTGGCCAGATACCCCAGCTCAATGAGGGGTAAGTTTAGCAAGACACTTGTATCAAAAAATAAGAACAAAAGATAAAGACATAAGACATTGGTCTCTAACCTTGATATGCTTGCATACAAGTACACACATTCACATGTTCACATGTACACACACGAACACATGTATCATCTCTTGGCATCTTTACCACAGTTGTATAAAGAAGGCATTTTAAAAAAATCCCACTTAACAGAGAAACTAGTATTTAAGAGGTTAAGTATCCAGATGCCAAGTGACAATATCCTTGATCTTGTCGTGGGCTTGATGCCAAGGTCCCAGTTTGCATGCCAGTGGCTTCTACTTTCTGCAGGAAACTTACAGGACCACAGATGCAGCTCATCTGCCACCATGGTTAGGACTAGTCTTGGCTAGAGGATGGAGACACCTGGAGGCAGCAGCTGATCAGTCAGGTTTAGCAGCATGAACTCAGGTCCTGCCTTGAGTAGGAAGTTCATAAACATCCCTGCCGTTACTGTGCATTGAACTCAGGGCCTTATGCACACTAGGAAAGTACTCTAACTGAATTTTACTTTAGCCCTCTAGCTTTCTCTTATGTTGCTCATGCTTGGCAAGCACTGAGCTATATACCTACTGAGCTATATTCCCAGCCCAGCCTTAGCTTTTGTTCAAAGCTGTGTAGTCACCTTTCCATGGCCTGACAGACATACCTGCTGCACAGGGCCATTGCTCAGATTAAATGGAATGATACACATAAGACACTTGAGTCAGGTCCTGCCACACACTCAGGGAATGGTGGCTATCATTATCTTCTTCTCAGTGCTAGAGTGCAGAGCTGACTGATTGCCTAGTCTTCAGACCCAGGTCTCAGATGCTGGATTTTCTGAGGCTCAAGACTTGCAGACTCTAGTGCAAGCAGTTGACCCTTTGGCTTATACAATCATGCCAAGCCAGCAAAGACTTGTCTCCAGTGATTTTTTTTTCAAAGAAATTAGGACCCATTGGCTTTCTTCAGGGGAGAGTCTAGTGAATGAGGTAGATTTAACATTTTCTCTCTCACTCTCCTTTGCTTTACTCTGTCTTCAAGCATAGGCTGTTTACTCCAGCTCAGATATACAGATATTTTAAAAAACTGTATGTATGTATGTATGTATGTATGTATGTATGTATGTATGTATATATGTATGGTGTGTGAGCATGTGTATATGTGTGGTTGTACATGAGTACATATGAATGTTGTGGTGCATGTGTAAGTAAGTTGTTGATGTTTGGCATCTTCCTTGGTTGTCTCCACTTACATACTGAGATGGTCCCCCACCCCCACATCCTCCCCACAACTCTGACTGTTGTGAGCTGCTATGTCCGCTGGTCTTTATTGGATTCTGGGGATGAGATCTTCTCCATTTCTTACTCTTCTGTCCTGACGCTTGTGGGGCAGGTCCTTTAACCAACTATTAAAAAGCCATAAGGATGGAGAGATGGGTCAGTGGACTATTGAGCTCAATAATTCCAGGGTGGAAAAGATTCAGATTCAGATCTAGATGGTCCAGGCCAGTGATGCTGCGATTTTCAGGTTGGCCTGCAGGTGGAGTAAGAGCACAGTACAGGCTCACACTCCTAGGGATTCATAGACTTACCTCAACAGTCACAGTCATCTCCAAGTTCACTAAGTCTGGTACCCTGGTGACTCTCAGGATCCATTTGGTAGTTCATTTACCTAGGCAAGAATATGAACTAAAGAAAAAGTAAATAGAGATGATGGGGGATGAAGGGCTGTTTCCCCTCTAGGTATTACAAAACAAAAACCAAACCTTTCTTAAGACTCGAAGGAATCTGAGCAGGATCAGCTTCCAGTTGTATCCAAACTGTGTGAAACTTGATCGCCATCAAGCGACAGACAGAAGTATTTTTCTAGGATGAAATTGCCTCCGGGGAAAAGGCAGAAGGATCTTTCAGTTATCACACTGCTTGAGTTACCGTTCTTACCTCTCAGTGGTGGGGACATTGCAAGGATGAGTTGTAAGTGAGACAGCAGATAGCACTGGAGAGTAATGGTCTTTGGATAGTGGACACAAAAATGACACATTCACCATCATGAGGATCCCTCAGCCCAGGGAATACAGCAGATTGGAATGGACACTTAGTTACAGAGTATAACAAGTGAGGGGGCTTGGGAGATGGATCAGTGCTTGCCTTATGTCTTAGGGTTTTACTGCTGTGAACAGACACCATGACCAAGGAAACTCTTATAAGGACAACATTTAATTGGGACTGGCTTACAGTTTCAGAGATTCAGTCCATTATCATCAAGGCAGGAACATGGTGGCATCGAGGCAGGCATGGTGCAGGAGAAACTGAGCATTCTTCATCTTCATCTGAAGGTTGCTAGAAGACTGGTTTTCTGGCAACTAGGATAAGGGTCTTAAAGCCCACACCTGCAGTGACACACCTACTCCATGGCCACACCTACAAATAGTGCCACTCCCTAGGTCAAACCTATTCAAACCACTACATTCCACTCCCTGGCCCCCATAGGCTTCTTCAAACACATGAACATAGACATGGGGGCCATGACTAGCCATAGCCTCTTACAGTGCCAAGCCTCAGCTGCTCTTCATGACCACTTCATACCTTCAAAACCAGTACCATCTGGGTGACTTGAACATTACCAAGTCCAGTTGCAGAACGAGGTCCAACTTTGGCTATCTCGGGAACACAGGGACGAGGTCCAACCTTGGCTATCTCGAGAACACAGCTTCTTTGTGCTCACCTCGGTGATGCTGGTCTTTTCTTAACCACCACTAATTTCTTAGCTCCAGCTAACCATCAGCAATTGTCCCAGTAGTCCTTTCTATTCTGGACTTTAAAGCCAGAGCCATGTGGCTAAAGCTGCCAAGTTCTGCTGCTTGCTGGGTCTGGACCATGCCGCCCCTCATTCTATTACCAGCTGTTTTCCAACTACCTCACTGCCTAAGTTTGGCTGTCCTGGAACTTGCTCTGTAGATTGACCTTGAACTAAGAGATCTACATGGCTCTGTCACCTGGGATTAAAGGTCTGTACCACCACTCCTGGATTTAAGCTTTTCTTCACCTAAAACTTGCTATGTCCCAGGCTGGCCTTGAACTCAGAGATTCTGCTTGGCGTTGTCTCCTGGGATTAAAAGTGTGTACCACCATGTCTGGACCTAAATTACCTGGGTGGAATCTTGCCCCAAAGTCCTTAATCTGTTAATCCCTAGAACATAGGATTCAGCTCCATTCTACTTCCTGGTACCTGTTTAATACTTGAACTATATTTTTATATTTTTTCTTTCTCAGTTTGCTCCTTTTCATTAAAATGCTTTTCATAAGAATGAACTTTAGTAACCACACAAAAGAATTTATACTGGGCTCTTTTGAGACTTCCTTTTTCAAAGTAATTAATCTAAATTTTATCACCTTAGCCTCAGGCAGACTCTGGACAATGGCAAAAAGCAGCCACATTCTTCACTAAAATATCACAAAAAGTCTCTATGCTACATACTAAAATCCTTCTCCACTGAAACCTCTTGAGCCAGGTCTGCACAATTCAAATTGCTCTCAGTAACAAAGTCTTTTATATTCCTACTAGGATAGCCCATTAAGCCCCACGTAAATGATTCCACTGTTCCTCAAATCCAAAGTCCCAAAATCCACATCCTTCCAAACAAAAGCATAGTCAGACCTATCACAGTATGCCCCAGTCCCTGGTACCAACTTCTGTTCATAGGGTTTTACTGCTATGAACAGACACCATGACCAAGGCAACTCTTATGAGGACAACACTTAATTGGAGTTTACAGGTTCAGAGGTTCAGTCCATTATCAAGGCCAGAACATATCAGCATCCAGACAAGCATAGTGCAGGAGGAGCTGAGAGTTCTACATCTTCATCTGAAGGCTGCTAGAAGACTGGCTTCCAAGCAGCTAGGATGGGAGTCTTAAAGCCCACACCAGCAGTGACACACCTACTCCAAGCCTACACCTCCAAATAGTGCCACTTCCTAGGCTAAACATATTTAAACCACTACATCTTATAAGCGCAAGGACATTAGTTTAATCCCTTGAACCTGCTTTTAAAAAGCTGAACATGATGATGTAAACTCCTTAGAATTGCAGAAACATTAGCAGAAAGTTTCCATGGGTCTTATTGGCTAATCAACCTAACCTATTTGGTAAGTTCTAGGTCAGTGAGGGACCATGTCCCAATAAAAGGTGGATGGTGTTCTACATGTACATGATGAACACATGTGCATTTACTCATGCACATGCATGCACACATAAAATTTATATCTATATTTCTAACTCCTTATATATCTCTCAATCTCATCTATCTATCTATCTATCTATCTATCTATCTATCTACTATCTATCATCCATCTACCATCTATCTTAACATTTGTATCTATGATCTATAAATTGTCTATTCATCCACTCAACTATTATCTATATAAAACAAGTATACTATAGGTATTTTGGAGAGAGATATTTTTTACCTCCTTGATCTTAGAAAACCAGCCCAAAGAAGGCATAGCATACTACTTGGTGAGTAAATAGACAATGATTTCTTTTAGATTCCCTGCTATGTACTCTATTTCTTCCTATGAACGTATTTCCAGTGCTAAAATTACTATCTGGCACATCTCCATTTTCTCAATACAACATACATATTTTTATATATAATTTTTATTATATATAATTATATATAATTTTTTCTTTCTCTCTGCAGACCTACAATCTATTTTCCTATCTTGGATTTTAGGATCAATACTTTTCTTTGCCAATGCCAAAAAGTCTTTGCTTGGCCAAATATCAGATAGTCTCCTAAACCTTCCTATCTCCTAGCAAGAATTTAGCTGAACCAGCCTAGCCAGAGCCCTCTCTGATCTACTCATCCTTGGTCTCTGGTCAGATTCTTCCCACTGCTGTTCCCCCAGGGATGTCTGCTTACATTTGCCTACCTTCACCAAAACCACAATAGGTTAGAACCTGAGAAATTCACCGCCTCTGCGGTGTTCTTAGCTCTTCCCCACCCAGATTGCTTCTTGATTATCATTCCTGCTGACCCAAATTGTATATGGAATTGAGTCCAGTTCTACACTGAGGTCTCTTTTCCCCATTGTGGCATACAGTCTTCATTATATATGTTTTACTGTGTTGCCATCAAGTTCTAGTGTTTATTTGAAACTAACCTTTTTTCCATCAGTGATTTTTTTGTGTGTGTGTGTGCACAAGTAACTCTGTGAGACATTAAATCTGAAGACACACAGCAATAAATAGAATCTTGTCCCCTCCTGGGAACAGATGTAGTTCCTGGTGCATCATCTTCTGTATATTGGACATGGGGCATGGAACAGCAAATTGGCCTGGCAGAGCCAGCTTCTCCAGAGCTCTGGGGAACCCACAAGACCGAGGTACTGTGGGTGACTTTGCATTTGGTTTCTCTGCAGGCCCAAACCTGTCAGTAGAAGCTCTGTTCCAGTCTCTCTTGGCGGTGAGGAACCTGATCTAGTAGCCCTGAGGGGCTGGCCTTTCTCCTGGGTTAGGTAGAAACATGCCTGCTGCCATCGCATTCACCATGGGCCACTCTGCTTGGGGATGCTATAGTAGCTCTGAGTCACACTTGGACAGCTGTTTCATTATATGAAATGCAACAGGGAATGGCATGGATCATCATACAGAAATAATTATGTAAACAACTACACATTAACTAGTGCCAGACATTATTCCTGGTCCTGGGGACAGAGCCCTCAATAGATAGAGATAGGCTCCCTATCTCTCTAGACAGAATATTCTAGAGAAACATGCTTCTATTTCGGCTGCTTTGGTTGACAATGAGAATTTTGCACTAATTTCCTTTTGAAAAGGATTGCTGAGCCATGGGTATGAAGGTAAGGAAGAGGGAGAGAGTAGAGCTCCTGCTTGTGTCCCAGTGTAACAGTGGGGGTGGCATTTAGGATTTGGGCTATAGTGAGAGCAGAGATGGGGCTTGGAGCAGATATAGATTAGGAGAAGAAAGAAGATACCTGTGTTTGGTGTGGTACCTGGAAGTTGCTGGCACCTTTGGCTGAGAAAGATGAGGGGGTGGCAGACTGCATAGGAAAGAAAGCACACAGAGATCAGGTGTGGAGGGTGTAGCCAGAGAAACCACCTGCAAAAGGTTTCCAGGGTACCTTGGCACATCTTGAGGATGATTTGGGTGAGAAGCATCCCAGGCTCTGAAGGACCTCAGGCCTACTTCTTAGATTTTGTTCTTTAATACACGGAGAACACTAAGGAACAGGGATTCACCAAACCACTGTGTTTATGAAATGAGACCCACCATCCCTGCATAGGAAAGAGTTGAGCTCCCAGAACTCGTGTCTCTAGCTCCATATGTAGCAGAAGATGACCTAATCGGTCATCATTGGGAAGAGAGGCCCCTTGGTACTGCAATCTTTATATGCCCCAATACAGGGGAACGCCAGGGCCAAGAAGTGGGAGTGGGTGGACAGGGGAGCAGGGAGGGGGCAGGGGGGAGGGGACTTTCGGAATAGCATTTGAAATGTAAATTAAGAAAATATCTAATAAAAAAATGGAAGAAAAAAAAAAGAATTGAGCTACTATCTTCCCAATTATCCCCCAAGGAAGCCATCTCTTAGGCACTGCTCAAACACACTCCTGGACCCTTCCCTAGAGAGGCCCACAGGGACACATGTATGTCTAATTCCTGCCCCTGATATATACCCTAGAGCAGGATCAGGACTGTTAGTCTCTGCCTCATCTTCACCTCCAAATGCAGTTCCTTGCTCATCCTTCTTTTTAGTTAAGCAGATTGAAACGTTGGTCCTCATGATAACTCCTACACTCCACACTTAGGCATCAGATGAGATAGTGGGTGTGTTTAGCAGCACAGTTTGCAGCCAGATGATCCTGGTTATGCCAGTCTCTCTCATTTGGTATCTGACAGTTGGAGGACTGATGGGACCTCCACACAGGTCTTATCATCATGAGAATACAGGCTTTCCTATTTTCTGGCTGTTCAGGCTTCAGTGGGTTGGTAGAGGTGAAGCTCCTGCCTGAAGCTGTGTGAGCTCATACTGGTTCATCAACAGGAACCCATTGCTTCACAGAAGCTTTCAGGCTGACTCTAGATGCCTTCGTTTCTTCAACGAAGGCTGCCTGTGCAGAGCTCCAACCACACTTTTTCTGATGGTTGAAATAAATATGCCACTTCACGCTTCTCCACCAGATGTCAGGCCAAGGCTGTGCAATGAAGCTAGTCCTGGGCTTTGCCAGGTGACAACAGTCCAGAGAGGTAGAGGGCATCACAGTCTGGTATTTGTTTATTTTATCACCACATTAATGGGGAAGAAGATACAAGTCCAACCACATTCAGGGAGAGGGGCACAGACCTGCCTCTTAAGAGTGGATGCCAGAAAACTCGTAGCTGTGCTATAAAATGGACACACTTTTCCTTTAATTAAAAAAAAAGAAAAGAAATTAGACATCATCTTATGTAGCTCAAGATATCCCTCGATTCACACAATCCTCTGCTACAGTCTCCAAAGTGCTGGGATTATGCACGACCATGTCCAGCTACCTTTCCTGTCCCTATGTGTGTGTCTGTGCACAGATGCATGCTGCATGTCTGTTGGTGTGTATGTCTGTAGGTATGCATGCATGTGAGTGTGTGGGTAGAGGCCAGAGGTCAACCTTGAGTGTTGTTTCTCAGAATGACAGCAGGATGCTTTTCGCCTTGCGTTTTGAGAAAGGGTCTTCACTTGGCATGAACTTGATTAGGCTAGGCTGGCTGAGCAGAGAGCCCAAGGATCTGCATGTTTGCACCATCTTGGAGCTGGGGTTATAAGTACACCGGCTTTTTAATGTGGATTCTGGGGGACTGAGCTCAGAACTTCATGCTTACAGGGCATGCAGCAACTGAGCCGTCCCCTCAGTTCGCTGCACTCATTCCTGGCTTTCAGTTCTGCTTTGTCTTTATTCTTTCCTGGGCTGTCTGGGGATCTGCTTATTCTATCATGTGCTTATCTCATTTTCTGACAGTGTATCATCTTTATATTGTTAAGGCTGCCTTCCAACTTTTCTTAATTTTTGTGTGTGTGTGTATTGCAAAGAACTTTGCCTCAACAGCTGAGACTGAAATCAGAAACCATATCTTTGCCCGTAGATCATGTTTGTAATGTTTTATTAACAAGATCATCAACACTGACACAAACTTATCCATGATCCTCTCTCAGTGCATCCACTTAAACATTCTGTAAAGCAAATTTATTTTTTTAAAGCTTGCCACCGAATAGTTGCATCAGGAATCTTTACAGTTATTTTTGCTATTACAGAAAATAAGTTTGTGATTCATATCAAGAATTAGAGGCAGCAATTCTGGTTTTGTATCAACTATCTGAACTGCCAGTTTCCATGTACACATCTATATAGGATTCCATCTCCATTTATCTTTCATTTGAGATTAAAATCTGTGTTTAGCCTAACACTTCTTAGTACCATTTTAGGTTCCCCTGTGCTATTGTAACAATAGCTCTGGTTAGGTTTGCTGAGCCCCACCCCTTCCTAAGTACTGGAGATTGAGTGTGAGGTAGGCATTCTACTACTGTGCCACACGTATAGCCTCCTTTCTATTTTTTATTTTGAGATACGGTTTCACCAGCTTGCCCAGTCTGGCTTTAAATTCTGTCTGCAGCCCAGGCAGGCCTTGAACTTGTGAGCTTAATATTCCATGAATAAATTTTTGGTGGAGAAAATATACGTCAAATAGAATGCATTTATTCAGCACCTGTGTGGTCAACATGAGATAGGAACCAAAGTGAATTAAAGAAGTGGAGAAAATGTCCCTGCCCCTCAAACCCACAGTGCTGTTTGGTACATCCTGGGCAATGTGACCTGCTTCCTATGTGTTATAAATCTTATAACAGATTCTCACAAAAATGCAAAGTAGGAACTTTTCTTGAGAGAAGTGAAATCATGTGCATATGGCCACACAGCCAGTAAAAAGGAAGACCCTTGGCATTTGTCACAGTTAGGGTGTTTCAACTTGATACAAACACAGACATACCCTCAAAGAAGGAGTCTTAGTTGGGAATTTGCCACCATCAGATTGGCTTGTGCTTGTGTTGGTGGGGCATTTTCTTGATTGATGATGGCCTGTAGCCCACCACGGTTGATGTCATCCCTGGGAAGGTGGGCCTGGCCTATTAAGAAAGGTAGCTGAGCAAGCCAGAAGAAAAAGTCAATAGACAGTGCTCCTTCATGGCTTCTACTTCAGTTCTTGCCACCGGGTTCCTGCCTTGGGTTCCTGCCATGATTTTTCTCAATAATGAACTGTGTGTAACTGTAAGCCAAATAAATTCTTACACTCCCAAGTGGCTTTGCCTGGTGTTTTTTCACAGCAACAGAAAGCAAGCCAGAACAGAATTTAAACTGAGATCTCTTTAAATCTAATACTCATGTTTTTCCCTTTTTTAAAACTGCAGATGTCTTAGACAGCAGAACCAGTTACATATGGCATTTTCTGTGTCTGTCTGGGTGCTTTCTCTCATCCTGGCGAATCCTGGACTAATTATCCAGACACGGATTATATGTATAAATCTCTCACATAGATTTTGTTTGAAGGCAGAATTTACAGATATGGCAACAGAGTTAACAGAAGATGAGGATTTTAGTTCCAGCTGAAGTAGCATGGACAGCAGAAGAGATGTAAGTAATTAGAAAAGCTAGAAGAAAAGTAGTTTTGGAGCTGGGGCTTTAGCTTAGTTGGTAGAGTGCTTGCCTAGCATGCATGAGCCTTGGGTTTGATAGTCACTATGCATAAACTAAATGTGATAATATCCTCCCAGAGTCATAGTATTCAGCAGGTGAATCAGGAGTTCAAGCTCATCCTTGGCTATGTATCAAGTTTAAGGCCAGTATCAGCTACATGAGATGATATTTTAAAAAGTCTCTCTCTCTCTCTCTCTCTCTCTCTCTCTCTCTCTCTCTCTCTTTGTCTCTGTCTCTCTGTCTCTCTGTCTTTCTCTCTCTCTCTCTCTCTCTCTCTCTCTCTCTCTCTGTGTGTGTGTGTGTGTGTGTGTGTGTGAATTTGAAGGCAATGGACAGCTATCAGAGCTACAAAACAGGAGAAATGGTTCTTGGAGAGGTATAATCATTTTGATGTTAAATTCCATTCTTATTCATTTACTTCAGCTTCTCTCCTCAGGACGGTTTCCAGTTTAACAGAGCACAGGGCATCAGCTGAGAAGAGGCTGATCTTGCTAGGCCAAGGATTATGAAGTTTAGATCAGAGGTCAGAGTTCTGGAAAGTTGGCCATAATGAAGAGATTTTATCAAGCCACTGATGTCCCGAGATTCCCACAGGGAGAGGATGACAAGGAACCCATCAGATGTCAAAAATTTGGATTTCTAAATTTTTGAGCAGATATCTGAAGTTTACAGATGCTGAGAAGAGAGAAACTGGAATTCATTTTCTCTCAAGTTGGAAAAGGTTTGATAAAGAGTTTCCATTTCTAGTATGACTTCAGGAGCATCATTCTCTGGGAAAGAAAGCAGAATTGAAGTGTACAAGTCTTGGAAATGTTCTGGATCTAATTCTCAACATAACAAGGCGACCTTTTGGATCGTCTAAACAAAATGTCTTAACCACTTTCAATAAAAATTTATGAAATATGGAGGAGTACAGGATATTAATTAGAAATTAAGAGAAATAATGTCAGTAAAAATGAACCAATGAGCTGGGCAGTGGTAGTGCATGCCTTTAATCCCAGCACTCAGGAGGCAGAGGCAGGAGGATCTCTGAATTCAAGGCCAGCCTGGTCTATAGAGTGAATTCCAGGACAGCCAAGGCTACCCGGAGAAACTCTTTCTCAAAAAGCAAACAAACAGAGAAAGAAAGAAAGAAAGTAAGAAAGATAGAAAGAAAGAAAGAAAGAAGGAAAAAGAAAGGAAGAAAGAAAGAAAGAATCACTAAGTAATTTAGAATATATATGTTTGTGTAACAGCCAGAATATTTTCACAAATGCAGACAAAATGAAAGTGTTTTAAGAGAAAGAGAAGCTGGTCCTGTGACACATTGATGCCCAGTGTAGGGGATGCCAGGACAAGGAAGAAGGAGTGGGTGGGTTAGTGAGCAGGGGGAGAGGCATGGGATGGGGAGCTTTCAGAAGGGGAATGAGGAAAAGTAATAACATCTGAAATGCAAATAAAGAAAATATCTAATAAAATAAATAAAAAAAGAGAGAGAGAAACAGAAGCAGAGAGAATCTGAAAGACAGATTTGCTCTGAAAGTAAGATGACAGGAGTCTCTAGAAACGGATGGGCCAAGCAGAAAGCACATAAATGTAGGAAGGAACAGCTTGGTAGGAGGATGGAAATGGATTTTAATTGCTTAAAATGGTGGAAACAATGGCATGTGTTACAATTTTAAATATATGGAAAATAAAATGTATAATAATAATATGAAAGGGAGGAAGAGGCTAAACAGATGTTAATGTTGCTATAAAGTCATATTTTGGGGCGTGTGATAGTGTGATGAGTCAGTTATGCTCATTCTAATAGGTCAGATGTTCACATTTATCCCTAGATGTTCAACTGAGTCATTAGAGAAGAACATTTGATTCTTTGGTCGATGATGGAGATTGAAACCAGAGTTTCATGCACATAGGCACATACTCTATCAGCTAAGCTGCAACACACTATTTAAATGTCACTTTTCAAATGTAATTTAATTAAACAAAATTTAAAACCATAATTCTTCAGTACTACTAGACATATTTCAATTATTCAAAAGTCATATGTGCCTTGTAGCAACTGAATCAGACAGCATAAATATAAGACATTTTTATAATTGCAGAACTCTTATTAGATAACATTGGAATGAAAACCATAATTAAAATAAAAGATTATGGGGGCTGGAGATAGCTCAGTGATTAAGAATGTTTTCGACTCTTCCAGAGGACTGGAGTTCAGATCCCTGAAATCATATTAGTTCATAACTAACTGTAGCACCAGTTCCAGCGGATTCAATGCCCTTTTCTGATTCTGTGGGCATCTGCAAATGTATACACACACACACACATACACACACACACACACACACACACACACACACTTTAAAAATAGATCTAATATTTGTTTATAAGAATACTTAAAGAGTAAAGATATATATATATATATATATATATATATATATATATATATATATATATATATATAAATACATACATACAAACAAATACTACTAGTCCTTGAATAACATTGATTTAAGCTATGTAGATCTCTTTATATATGAGTTTTTGCCTCCCTTTGAGATGTAAATGCCATGTTTTTAGATATCTACTGTAAAGTAATTACCACAACCAAGATAATTAACATAATGAATGATGGCTTAACATATGTCACAGAGTTACAATTGTGTGTATGCATGTGTGCATATGTGTGTGTGCATGTGTGTGTATGACAGAGAGAATACAGAGAGACTTAAATTTCATTATCTCAGCATGTATAATAATAAAAATTATTAACCACATTTATCATCTATATATTATGTCTTGAGAAGTTATTCTGAGTCTGTATGATTTCATTAACTTTCCAACCAACCAATACCCAGAAACCAGTCTTACACTCTATTTCTATGAATTCAACATTTAAGATTATAACACTTATCATATATGGTTCTACAACATTTGTGTGGATAAATGCACATGCATTTTTAAAGTTAAGGCACAGAAAAAGACATCTCATATAAATGACACTCAAAAGAAAGTATAGTTTTATCAATATAATCAATATCAGGTAAAATAGAATTCAGTGCAAAATTTGTTACAAGAGATTAAAAACTGCATGGTAAAAAAAGGATCAATTTAACAGAAAAATATAATATCCCTAATGTATGTGCCTCAATAATACAGCTTCAAAGTCATCAGAATTGAGAAAACTATTAATAAAAGAAATACACCAACTTGAAATCATGGTTAGAAAATTTAACATTGTTTTAGTAACTTGCAAAATGAGTAGATATTCAGTAAAGATAGACTCAAGGACTTGAGAGATGGCTCAGTTTAAGAGCACTTGGTTCACTTCTAGACAACCCAGGTTCTCAACGTCTATAAGTGGTCCACAACTAAATATAACTTTAATTCCAGGAGGACTGACATATTCTTCTGGCCTCTGTTGGCACTTGTACCTATGGCGTGTACACACACACACACACACACACACACACACACACACACACATGCACACACACACGCACACACACACACGCACACACACACAAATCTTAAGAACAGAGGTAGATTCAGTTAACACATTAACAAGTTTAGCTTAGTTGATATTTATAGAGTCAATATACAACAACTGACAAATATACTTTCCAGTCAACACTAACCAACAAAGATTGGATTTTGAACTATAAAGCAAGTCTCAACATGTTTAAAAATGATTAAAGTCACAGAGTGCATTTTTCTGTCAATAATGGCATGAAATGAAAAATCAATAAAGATAATTTGAAAATTCCTATGTATGTGGAAGTTAAGCAGAATATTCTTAAGTGATGCACAGTCAAGCAAGAGCGAACAAAGGAAAGTAGAAAATATTTTGGATGGAATGCTAATGAAAATATATCACACAGATAATCCAAACTGGCAGTAGCACAAATCTGAAAATTATATGTGATAAGAAAATTGAGCATATAATGACAAGTCTTTTCTCAAAGCAAACTCATGACCCTGATAATTTTTTTTATGAAAATTTCATATATTAAAAAAAGAATACTTGTTTTACATGGGATTTCTAGGTAACAGAAAAAGAAGGGATACTTTCCACTTTCTTTTGCTTGACCATGATAACCCTGACGACAAATGAAAAAAATGTTTCAAATATCACTTGTGAAGCTGGACTCAAAAGTCTTTAGCAAAACTTCAGAAATGTGAATCCAGGTTTGAATATAAAACTGATATTATATATGATTAAGTGACTATCCAGGAGTATAAGATAAATTTAATATCAGCAAATGAAACAGTATAATTCATATTATAATAGGACAAGAACAAATATAACCATCACAATCTATAGAGGAAAATTTAACAAAATAGCAGAGAAATGCTTATGAAAATTGTAAGCAAATCAGAAGTGGAAGGGAACATCTTTATCGCAAAAGAATTATTTTACACTAAACTTTATAAAATTTCTGCTTATGTGATCACATTTTGATCTGCAAAATAAAAATTTTCATATTATTCATCTTACAAAAACTATAGCCAATATTACATTTAATGAAGATATATTGGATACTTTATTAAATTTGGGAATAAGGACACTCACATCACCACAGTTGTTTAGTGCTGTGCTTGAGGAATCAGACATTGAAATAAGGCAAGAGAAATAATGAAAGACACAAGGACTGGAAATCAGAAAGAAAACTAATTCTTTGGCGATCCTGAAAGTGAATAATTGCTATATAATTCTATATTTTTAGTAGAAAATGATAAAGTAATTCTAAAATGTGTGTGGCTGCATAGAGAACATCTGACAAACTACTAAAATGGTAATAAATAAATGAAAAATACTTAACATCACTATTTATCAAAGAAATGCAAGGACCATTATAGTGGGATACTCCAATGAATTTACCAAATGACTGAAAATTTTTAAAAAATGTAGAAATCTGAATATAAGGACTTGCCATATGTCTTAGTCAGGGTTTGTATTCCTGCACAAAGCATCATGACCAAGAATCAAGTTGGGAGGAAAGGGTTTATTCAGCTTACACTTCCACATTGCTATTCATCACCAAAGGAAGTCAGGACTGGAACTCAAGCAGGTCAGGAAGCAGGAGCTGATGCAGAGGCCATGGAGGGATGTTATTTACTGGCTTGCTTCCCCTGGCTTTCTCAGCTTTCTTTCTTTCTTTTCTTTCTTTCTTTCTTTCTTTCTTTCTTTCTTTCTTTCTTTCTTTCTTTCTTTCTTTCTTTCTTTCTTTCTTTCTTTCTTCTTTTTCTTCTTCAAATTTTTAAATTTTATTAAATATTTTCTTTATTTACATTTCAAATGTTATCCCCCTTCCTGGTCTCCCTCTGAAATCCCCCTCCCTTATCCCCTCCCTCTCCCCATGTTCACCAACCCACATACTCCTGCTTCCTGGACCTGCATCCCTATACTGGGGCATAGAGCCTTCACAGGGCCTAGGGCCTCTCCTCTCATTGATGACTGACTAGGCCATCCTCTGCTGCATATGTAGCTGGAGCCATGAGTCTCACCATGTGTACTCTTTGGTTGGTGGTTTAGTCCCTGGGAGCTCTGGGGGTACTGGTTAGTTCATATTGTTGTTCCTCCTACGGAGCTGTAAACCCCTTCAACTCCTTGGGTACTTTCTCTGGCTTCTTCATTGGGGACCCTGTGCTCAGTCCAATGGATGGCTGTGAACATCTACTTCTATATTTGTCAGGCACTAGCAGAGCCTCTCAGGGGACAGCTTGCTTTCTTATAGAACCCGGGACTACCAGTTCAGGGATGGCACCACCCACAAGAGGCCCTCCCTCTTTGATCACTTATTGAGAAAATGCCTATAGCTGGATCCCATGGAGGCATTTCCTCAAGGGAGGATCTGTTCTCTGAGATAACTCCAGCTTATGTCAAGTTGATACACAAAACCAGCCAGTACACAATGTAAGCATGTTAATCTGAGTTTGATTTTTGAAGATGTGATCATACAGCTCTATGAAAAGCAATGGCCACAGCCAGTGTCTAAATCTTACCTGCATAATGTTGAGTGAAAGAAACTGATATATAAGAATATATGCTAGCTAAATGTTCAGTACTGGGGATTGAATTTAGTTAGGGACCTGTGCATACAAGATAAGTACTCTAGTACTAAATTATATTCCAAGACTGGTTAATCCTATTTCTAAAAAGCTCAACAACAGCCAAAATTTATTAAAGCTCTAGGAATTAGGATGGTGGTCACCTACCTATTCATAATCAGTCAGTAGAGATCCAGAGTGGTAGGGGTGTGAAGTGCCCTCAGAGGATGAAAATGCCCTGCATGTTGATTTGGATGGTGGCTACTTGCATCTACATCAATGTAAAACAATGTATCAAGTTACTCATTTAAAATGTGGACACATTAGTCTATGTATTTTATATCTTATAAAAATGTCCAAATAGAATGCTACAGTAACTATATAAGGCAGTTTGCCCAGGATGGACCAAAGCCTGGCAGCAAACACAGCAAACACAGCCATCACTGATAGTCAACTAAGCCGGTGATGTCCAGTCCTGACCATGGCATTTTCAATCCCTCTTCTCAATTTCCATCATAAAATAGAAAAGAAATAAAGGAAAGAAGAGGGAGAAATAGAAAGAGAAGGCTGTGGTCAGGGCACGGTGGAGTGGGTTACATCTATGTATCAACTTTGGGGAAGAATTAGAGCTGCCAAGGAAGGGACCATGCCAGCCTGGCATCATATGTCATCACACTGTCACCACAGGGGACATCCAGTCATGACGGAGGCTGTCCTTGGGTCCATGTTCACAGAACAGGTGGACCCTAAAAGGAATAGGCCGGAAAGTGAAGAATTCTTTCCTTGCCCCTCTGGTGGTACAGAGGCAAGGGGGTGAACTCTGTGTAGCAGGCTGTGCATTCTGCTCATCTTCAAGTTCTATCTGAAAGACACCAGAGGCTGCAGGAAATGCTTTGAGTTCTGGAAGCCAGACTTACTTATCTTTACATCTTTATTCTTCTCAGTGTCAGCTCTACTCTAGGAACTGCTTTCTTTATACATGAGAAAATACATACCAGGGTACTTTTGGAGGACTGGAATTGGTACTAGTGAGGGTCACATCCTGTTTTTGCTCTTGTACATCCACTGAGGTATTCAGGGATACTTGTTTTGCTACCTGTATGAATGAGGAGGTAATGAGACATGCTGTTCAGATGATCCCTTGGACCTAAACGGGGCTCCTGTGATGTTAGGAATAAGAATTGGGTAATTAAAGCTATACTTTGGGAGCCCTTGCAGTGGCCCTCATAGATTCCTGTGTTTGAATCTTGGCTCATAGGGAGTAACAGTCTCCTTCTGAAGCTTGTGGATCAAGGTGTGGAACTCCCGGCTCCTCCAGCACCATGTCTGCCTGAATGCTGCCATGCTTCCCACCATGATGATAATGGACTAAACCTCTGAAAATGTAAGACAGCTCCAATTAAATGCTTTCCTTTATAAGAGTAGTCTTGGTCATGTTGTCTCTTCACAGCAATAAAACCCTAAGACAGCCCTTGTTAAACTTGAGCAAATATATTGCTAATTTGCAGATCAAGAACAAAAGGACATAGTAGTGTCCAGGAGAGCTCTGCCATGATTAAGCCATAAGTGTTGGAGAACATCAGGCTGTTCAGGAGGCCTCTGAAGGTCAGATATGGAGGTTGGCCATGTGGTCTTCTGAGGACCCAAATATGAGCATCTGTTGCCATGGTAGGAGGGAAGGTAAGGGAGGGAGATGACAAACACCACATCATGGCTGTGTTGGCTGATTGTGAAACAGCTTAGAGGGTACCAGAAAGCTCTAAGAGACACTAAGAGACTGAGGAGAGTGAATATATCCAGTTGTAAGCGGACTAAAGGTAGTACCTGCCATTTTAGTCTAAGAGGTGTGCCATTTACCTTGTGATGCATAGAACCTTGGTGTTAAAGGGAACTCAAATATAACCCTCTCATTTTCTTTTCTTTTAATTCTTTTTTAAAAAGGAATTATTTATTCATTTTATGTATATGAATACACTGTAGTTGTCTTCAGACATACCAGAAGAGGGCATCAGGTCCCATTACAGATGGTTGTTAAGCCACTATGTGGTTTCTGGGAATTGAACCTCTGCAAGAACAGTCAGTGCTCTTCATCTCTGAGCCATCTCTTCAGCCCAACCTGATCCTTTTTCATGAGAGAATAAAACCCCAACTGAGCATATGGAACCATTACCCCAACTACCTTTATTATCATCTTTGTGACTAAAAATCCAACCTAATGCTGCTGTTGCCTTCTGTCATGACATGCCATCTTGAAACCAGAGCAAATGTGAGTACTCACCTATGACCCTCACATGACTGGGTCTGCTGACATTCTCCTGTAAAGATGCAGCCCAGGAGACTACAGGAAGCCACAACCTTGCTCTTCTGAGGCTATATAAGCTGGTCACAGTTGCAGCGAGGGAGACTTTCTGGTGATACTGTTGCATATGAATTACCCACGCCTCTGTGAATAATCTGTAGTGAAAAATTTTGGTTCCTTTTAAAACCCAATTATTTTATATGAATATGTTTTTGTTTTAATCCCAGGTGAATATGATTTGCCTCATGCACTACTAGGGGTGTGATTATTGCCAGCTAAAGATAGGTTACTTCTGGGGACTCTGGAGAACCCTGAGAGAGCCTGTGTCAGCTGATGCTCCCTCCACTGCTAGTGGTTCCTTCAGTTTGTCACATGGTCATAAGCAAAGAGCTGAGAAGAAGTGTGAGTTATCCTGACAATGCTGATTGGACTTGCCCCAAGAAACCCATTGCCTCTAAGCAGGAGAAGGTAACCTAGAGAGGTCTACATTCCCCTTGTCCTGTAACCTTTCTTTTTTTCCTACCTAGTGTTGGTGATTGGAAGGACTTAAGGTGGAATAAGGGTTGGAAGGGAGGTAAAGATATATGAATCCAATAAAATCCCCCACCCCAATAGACTAACAGTAATCTTACTACCATATTCCTGTAGGCAACTCCTCATTCCTGCCCCACTACAAGGAAACCCAATTAAATTCATCATTCACCAAGCTAAACATGGGTCAAATAATATTATTGTTCTCCATGCCCTATCTGGGGTGAGCACAGATTTGTTCACATCTTAGCAGGAAAAAATTCACACAATAATGGCTTCTCTGCCACTCACTGGCTTAGTAAGATGGGAGTTCCTCATGACCCCAGATTCTACTCAGGTACTTTCCAATCTCTCCCCTCACCTCTTTTCTGATGAAGCCAGAAGCAAGGGCAGATCAACCTCTTGCAGTTCAAGGGCCATGGTACATGGAGCCACAAAGACCTTGGTGACATTGTGAGTGGGAAGAGATGCAGCCAAGCAATGCTTCCAGAGTGTGGTGGCACTAGGACAATTGTTTAGTTTTGCCTCATTCATGATGATAAGCGATAGCAGCAGGAAAACATTTCCAGACGCTTTTTCTGGATGTACCCCCAATCTACTCTCCATTTATAATTACATGTATTAACAAGTTCATCGTGGTGCTATATGAAGAAGCATATTATGTAATCAGATTGTCTTTGATGGTATAGTTAATGCCAAGGTGATGATTATGTGTGAACATTTAAATATATGACACTCATTATCAAAAAGCGACTTAAGGACCAGACAGCACTCCCCTCCCCCAAACTCAGTCCTTTCATGTTCTTTGTCTCTAAGTTCTTAATAAATCTGTAGTAAGGCACGTATGTGTCTAACTCAATCTTTAATGCAAGAACCTGGTCACAGTTCTGTGAGCTGTAATTGCTGGACATCCTTTGTTCTTCTCTGGAATCTGGGACAAAAGCTGGCCTGAGTTCTTCCCTAGAGAGGAACCTGCTCCTGGCCATGGAACTGGGATAAGAATCTGAAACCCTAGGGGAACATCGCCCTGGAGAAAGATTGCCTGAACCAGAGGAGGTTAGAGTCTGGGGATCATACATAAATATCTGTGCTATCTGCCACAAGAGAGTTAATCTCTCTGGCTTGAGTCAAAATCATTATTAATTTGCATAAAGAAAATGTGAGCCAATAGAGGGTAGGCTAAATAAATTATGGTATAGACAATAAACTGATGCACAACACTTAGGAAAACTGAAGTGGGCAGATCCTTGTGTTGACAGATACAACACCATTGTCAGAAAGAAAAAAACGTATTTCAAATAGAGTATAATCCTGTTTAAAAAACAATTATTCCACGAACAAAAATATCTAGAGGAATATGTACTATGACACGGCTGGTCTTCCTCCCTCCCTGCCTCCCTCCCTCCCTCCCTCCCTCCCTCCCTCCCTCTCTCCTTCCTTTCTTCTCCTCCTCCCTCCTCTCTCTGTCTGTCTTCCTCTCCTCTCTCTTTCTCTATCTCCTTCTCTCAGATCTCATGTGCTCCAGGATAACGACAAACTCACTAAGTAACCAAGGATGACTTTGAATGCCTGATTCTTCTAACTCCACCACCAAAGTGCTGGGATTACAGGTCTACACCACCATCTTGGTTTCTGTAGTGCTTGAGGGTGAAGAGTAAAGAGGGAGAGGCTAAGAGAAGAATCTTTAGAGGAAACATCTGACTTTTAAATCCTTTCAAGGGCTATCAGGGGGTTCAATACTTTGTGGTTTAGTCCAGTAGTGGGGAGTAGAACCATAAATTAACAGCTATAAAGACCACAACTCTCTTTCTGCAGTAGGACAAGGCTTGCTTTCTTCAGGTTGAGGATATGGCTTCTAGGAGCAAACAGTGTCTTAAAGGGGCAGGGCCATGACCTAACATCCTAATAGACTTTCCACCACCCCATCAAAGACATGGGCATGATTAACACAAGCTTTCAAAGAGCTGCCTGCCTGATCACTAAGAAAATATTTTTATTAACATTGCAAGCTCTATCCTTAAGAAATGAATTAGTGTGCTGGAGCCAGGGATATAATTTCTTTGGAGAAGATAATGTACATGCATATTTTAAAGATAGACAACTTGAGATTGGCTGGTGCATGGGAACCCAATGACTAAGGTCAAGGCATGTTAAGGTGTGTATTTTTCTTGAATAGATACTTCAAAACATGAGTAATTCCTACCAATCACCCTCCTTCTATGCTAATATCTATACTATGTAATGTGTGGGGCTTTCCACAGAAAACACATCTATCCTTTTTTCATATGCAGATGGTGAGAGGTTCCCTATGGGAAATGCTGAAGAGGAGCTGGAAAGCATGGGAATTTGCCTCTCACCCCTCTAGTGATATCTATGTATAATAATTGGTTTTGGGTTTTTTTTTTTTGTCTTTTTAAATATGGTGTCTGATTGTATAGCCCATGCTAACCCCGAACCTGCAACAATCTGACTGCTTCATTCAGCATTCAGATTAATGGGCAAGTCCCAGTGTTTCCCATTTAGAACCCTGAAACCCCATGGAGCTGTGAATGAGCACCCCAGTCAGGGCGGGACGAGTACAAAATGGCCTTGAAGTGAACTTTGGTTTTTCAAAATGGTGAGAATTTTGCTTTTTACTTAAAAAAACAGATACACATTTATTCTAATTTAAATGTCTTTAGGACTGCTATTTTTCCTCAAGTCTTTAAGTGGAATGTTCTTCAGATCTGTGCCTTATCTCACAGCTAGGCACCCTGGGGAATAAGGCAGGCTGGTACCCTGACTGTTGACATACACTTCAAGGCCCTTATCATGTGGCCTGACTTCACCTATCCATTTCCCTGCTCTTCTTTTGTGTTCTGCAAATGTCCCTGGGTGGGGCTCTTGGTTGTTCTAGCTGAGGATAAGCTGAAGGCTGCCTGCCTTGCCTCTTGCTGCCTTCTATCTCACAGAATCATCTCTCTAAGGCATGTCTTTCAGGTTAGCTTTCCGAAGTCCCTAGCCTGTGTCCATTCTCATGACCACAATTTTCTATATTTCCTGTGAGGTAGGCATGTGTCTGTGTCCCCTGTTTATCTCCAGATAAACAGCACCTTTCACAGTTCAGGGACTACCAAAGTGTGTTTGCCTGGAACTCTAGCAATTTACCTCAGCTCTGCTTAACCTCCCAGGGTCCTATACTCAATGTAACCAGCAGATGGCATAAGGGCTTCTGCTACTGCTGCTGTTGCTGCTGCAGCTGCTTGCCTGAGGGGAAGGGAGCTCTCCTGTGTGTGTGTGTGTGTGTGTGTGTGTGTGTGTGTGTGTGTGTGTGTGTGTGCGTGCGCGCGCGCGCGTGCATCTGTATCTATGTGTATGTGTCTGTCTGTCTGATTGTCTGTCAGACTCTCTCTTTCTCTGTGTGTGTGCATGTATTTGTGTGTGTCTGTGTATGTGTCTGTGTATGTGTGTGTCTGCCTGCCAGCCTGTTTGTGTGTATGTGTCTGCCTGTCTCTTGCATGTATGTGTGTGTCTGTGTCTACACGTATGTGTCTGTCTGTCTGCCTGTCTGTCTGTCTGTCTCTCTCTCTCTCTCTCTCTCTCTCTCTCTGTGTGTGTGTGTGTGTGTGTGTGTGTGTGTGTGTGTATCAGAAAATAGGAAATCTTGTGCCTGGTTTTCACAGCAATGTGACAGAGGGAACTTCCTTCCCTGTTGATCTCTGCTTCTTTGGGGAGAGGATGAATGTTGATGGAGTCAGTTTTCCTGAAGGACTCCAGGATTCTCCCTCCTTTCAGATGCATCAAAGAACAGATAGGGAGAGACAGTCTATCTATACAAACCGAAGCCAGAGAGAGGGTATTTGAAATTTTCCTGGATGTTGCTATAAAAATATTAGCAATTATAACCTCTACTGTTGCCTAAGAAATAAACCCCAAACAGCTCCAAGCATTGCTGGCTTCAAGAAGAACTGACCTAGCTCGTGAGCTTTCAGGTTGAACTGCTTGCTTCTGGGCTGGGTCTACTCACCCATCTGGAATGCTGAATCATGTAAATCTGCCTAGCTGTCATTCATATGGACAAGACCTCAGCTGAGACTATTGGAGTGGATCATCAATACCTCTTCTGTCTGCATGTCCAAAGCTTTTTAGAGAGCAGCAACTTTCATGAGATACCAAGAGCCCCAATGTGCAATCACATTTGATGTCTCTGTGTGATGTTTCCTAACACCTCATTGTCCAAAGCAAGACATGCAGCCACTGTGGGTGAGACTGTGTGTTCACATGGTGTATGTCCAAGGTAGAGTGCAAGTAAGGAAATGAAGAAAAATGAGGCCATTTTGGATATATTACAGTAGAAAAACCATTTTTCAAACGAAATTTTTCATGGAACTCCATTTTCTAGGGCAGATACTCTGAAGAGTGTAGTGTGGAGAGCCTTTGGCTGCCCTAGGCATCAAAAAAAAAATACCAGGATTCTGGAAAATAGGGTGTGAAACCCCAATCCTGTCAGAATCTCTTACTGTGCAAGTCAGGAGTCTGAGGCTTTATGACAAGATCATCAAACAGTTCTTCAGACAAAACTTTCTCTTAAAGCTCCCCTTTTGTTTTTTTCTTTTATAATAAATAAGAAAATAATGATATAATTATAACCTTTAATGAAACAGTGGATGGAGATGAGGGGGGTGCAACCAGCAGAAACAGTTTACAAATGTTTGTAGGGTATAATGACGTTGCTTCTTCAAATGGGACTTGCAAGAATAGGAAAAGGGACAGAGTTGTAACCAATAGGTTAGAAAGAGACTGGCGGGATGGAAGGAATTGCCACCAGTGTCACAGCATATGGGCCTGATTTTGATATAGCTCCAAATAAACTGTAAAAAAGTAGGGCTTATAAGATGATTAGGGAAATCAGAATACTGATTGAATATTTTATGAAATGAAGAAATAATTACTAACATATTTAGGTATATGATGGAATCCTTTCTAGAATTGTAATATTATTTTAAAAATTTGGAGTAGAAGATGATCTCATAATTTTTTAGAAAAACCTTATTTTATTGAAGTAATATAGAAGCATTCCCAGGTATTAGACTGTCTAAGATTTTCCTCCAAGTAAGTCTACACAAAAAGAGAAGTGGAGAGTAGTAGCGCCAGTGCTTGTCATTTCCTACATTGTCTGGATTCATGGTGCACCAACATCTATAATGTTGCCCAACTATAAGCAGAGGAGATGGGGCTCATATCCAGGATCGACAAGCCCAAAGTCCAAGTTTTGCCCAGAAGTGGAAGAGTGAACCGAAGAGTTGTCTTGAGTATTTCCTCTACTAGGATCTCATTTTCTTGAAATTTCTAGTAGATTAAGAAAACTAATCCGGGAGGGAAATGGTACTACATACCAGCACCGTCTCTAATGTCATTCTGTGAATATTTCCACACTGACTTTCTACTTTGTAGCTTCTGAGTGTTGTCTGACATTCTCCCCTAGAGGAATCACTGCCAGTTTTGTTTCTGACCAAACATCTGTGTTGTTCAGTTGACTTTTGTTCCAAATTTACCTAAGAGAAGGATTAATCATAATTTCCATTAAGCAACAGCATTCATTATCAGGGTTGTTGAGACTGCAACATTAAGATATAAAAACATCATAATTATAGCTATGATCTCTGTCATCTCTACCATATCCAGTTACCATCTCTACTTCCAGTTCCACTAAGACTACAACTGCCACCAACATCACTACTACCTGTTGGGATGATCCTACCCCCACACATACAGTGTCAATGGCTATGTAGGTGTGCCCCTGTATTCTCAACTATTATTTGCTGTGCAGGAACCACCAGATATTTGATATTGTCATTTCTATGGTCCATTGCCTGCTTTCTATATGTAAATGTTTGTCACTTTCCCACTTCCCCAAAAGGAGGAGAAAGGAAGCTGCCTTGGGTGAAGTCACAGAAGGTCATGCCCTCAATCTGGCTGAAAGGCAATACTAAAATATGGACAGGCATAGCCCTGCTGCTGCTCCGAATGAGTAAACTGTGGAACCTCTCAGCACACCTCTAATAGCTTTTGTGTATGAGAAAGGAATGTGGCTTTTGATAAATAAAGACCTGGTGGCTGGAGCTGGGGCAGAAAGAACTGGCAAAAGGAGTAGGCAAATACACAGAAGGAAAGCAGAAGGGAATTGGGACAGATTGGAAAGCAGGCAGTGAGAACCACATGAGGATGTAGTTAAGTCAGGTTAAGTTAGAGACTAGCTGAGAGACTTCCCCAGCAAAAGGCTGACAGCCTTAAACTATATGAATATCTCTGTGTCTTCATTATCAAACCTTAAGTGGGATCCTCCAAAGTCCCCTCAATAACTACCACTATTGTAACCAACATCACTGCCACTATTATCGGCACCACCATGTGACCTTCAACACTTCTGCTACCATCACCATCTCTACTAACTTCATCACACCTCTACACCATGATCAACACCATCACCACCACTGTGTGTGGATCTACATTGCCTTGTAGATTATAGGATAACTTCCATTTGAGTTTCTACCTTTGGATCCTTGTTCTCATTTAATTTGGCAATAACCACAGGGCTAGGAAAAAATCTGGCTGAATACCTGGGTAGTCATGGTTCATGTCTACATAGCATGTTTGTCTCTTTTATGTCTTCTGGCTTATTTTGCCCCTCCCCCAGAAGACCAGAGTGAAGGCTCTGATGTGGGAAGAAAAGACCACTTTATCTTAAGAGAGACCAGAGTAGCCACATCCTGCCCTTCCACCCATGGAGAACTCCATATGGATTGTAACAAGGTGACTTGAGGTTAAATAATGGACAGCTTGTCTCCTCATGGACACTATACACATGATGGACATTTATTTGTAAGCTTTTGATCATTGGTCCTTCATTGGATATTTAGTGTACTATAATGGGGCCACACAAAGATCCCAATCTCATGCTCTTAATAAAGGCAAAGGTGAAAAAAATTCACCATACTTTCTCTAGGACATCATAAGCGGTGGTACAGGTAGGTGCTCAGAAGGATCTCATGCAAGACAAGTCTTATCTGAATATTAGCATCAAATGAATATTAGGTTCCTTGTTGCTGGAAGACCCAAGATGTCCCAGCAAGGGCCAGTGCTCACCCGCAGGCCTCTGAACATCACAGTGTGAAGAATCACAGGCTCAGCCAGGAAGCACTGAAGTCCTTCCATTGAGTTCATCTTTCTGTGGGGAAAACTTGTAGAAAGGAGAATTCTTTTTCACGCCATCTGCTAGTATGGGTGGATCCAGGCCTGCCTTTGTCTGCTATCATGTATGCATGTATGCAAACACAGCTGACAGGAACAGTGCCTCTATATGCTGGTGCTGAAATAGCTCAAGGAAGAATCATGTACATCTATTACTGAAGTTTAATGCATCTAATGTCACAGGCAGACTCAGACACCTGGAGACCATCAAACTCAAATTAAAAACTCATTGGAAGGATCAGACAGTCTTTTCACAGATTGCCTATAAATCTTCAACAACCCACTCTCCTTGGGCGTAACATCAAATGTTTGCCTTCTTTTTGGTGTCTCATTAGGGAGGAAATTTATTGCCCAACTCTTGAACTATGTCATATTTTAAAGAAAATTCTATGAATATTTCCAGGAGCCACATTCTTGACTTTGTATCAGCTTTATGCCACGAAAAGCATGGTCTTCTCAATGAAATGACACTAATCACTAAATTAAAGGTGTTAGCATGTACTCAGTTGGAATTGACAACAATTCTCCAGAAATGTATGCTAGCTCTGACTTCCCTTGATAAGT
>LR749509.1:508488-579801 GCA_902729485.2 Mus minutoides
ACACACACATGGGTATGCATGTGGAGGCCAGAAGGCAACTTCAGACAGTGTTATTCAGAATAATGTGGTATCTACCTGGTTTGTTTGTTTGTTTGTTTTTGTTTTATTTTTTTTTCAAGAAAGGGCTTCTCTGTATACTCCTGGAACTCCCTTTGTATACCAGAATGGCCTTGAACTCACAGAGATCTGCCTGTTTCTGCCTCCTCCTGAGTGCTGGTATTAAAGACATGTACCACCATGGCCACTTGTTTGTGTTTGAGACAAGCTCTCTCATACACCTGGAGCTTGATGATTCTGGTGGGATTGCTGACCAAGAAGCCTCAATATCAATACTACAAATGTACACCACCATGCCCAGCTCTATTTTTTTTCTTTCCAATTTTTTATTAGGTATTTTCTTCATTTACATTTCAAATGCTATCCCGAAAGTCCCTTATACCCTCCCCCACCCCTGCTCCCCCACCCACCCACTCCCACTTCTTGGCCCTGGTGTTCCCCTGTACTGGGGCATATAAAGTTTGCAAGACCAAGGGGCCTCTCTTCCCAATGATGACCGTCTAGGCCATCTTCTGCTACATATGCAGCTAGAGACATGAGCTCTGGGCCATCCTCTTCTACATATGCAGCTGGAGCCATGAGTCCCACCATGTATATTCTTTGGTTGGTGGCTTAGTCCCTGGGAGCTCTGGGGCAGTGGTTAGTTTATATTGTTGTTGTTCCTATGGAGCTATAAACCTCTTCAACTCCTTGGGTCCTTTCTCTGGCACCTTCATTGTGGACCCTGTGTTCAATCCAATGGATGACTGTGGGCATCCACTTCTGTATTTGTCAGGCACTGGCAGAACATCTCAGGAGACAGATTTCTAGAAAGGTCAGTTATCTCTTACTCTCCACTTTTAAAACCAGTCAGATGGATGCCAGAGTGTGGTCCAAAGACTCAGGTAGGTAGAGGCCTTCTGCTATCTTCAATGTATTCCCCTTATTGTGTGTGTGTGTGTGTGTGTGTGTGTGTGTGTGTGTGCGTGCGCGCGCGCGTGCGCGCGCGTGTGTGCTCGAGTGTGTGATAAAGAGAGACAGAGACAGAGGGACAAAAACAGAGAGAGACATGCTGAGACACACAGAGGGACAGAAAGAAACACAGAGAAACACACACACAGAGATAGGCAGACGTAGAGATAGAGTTCCTTGGGTGGGAAATTCTGCCTCAAAGAATAAGGTAGAGAAGTAAATGAAGAAGACACCTGATATCAACCTCTAGCCTGGCCTCCACATGCACCCAAATGGGCAAGAACATATGTACCTATATTTACACATGTATATACCACTCACAGGGATGAATTTGAAGACACTGATGGAAGACCATGAAGTCAATTCCAGAGCTCTTCCCAATGCTGTCACCTATGTGGATGCTCAGGTCACATGGCTATGAGTCACAGGGGAGACTCCACAATTCTTCAGGCAGGCATTGGCAGAGCAAAAAGAGTGTGAGGGTTGAGGGATAACTGAGATCTAGTTGACACTGCCACTTGGCAGATGTCTAGGCTGAGGAACTGTATTCTGAGCTTCACATACCCTATGAACAGGAAGAGCCAGTTGAAGGCATGCTGAACCAGATGTGTGCTCCCACAACCCTTCCTAAATGACAGTTCTTTCTCTGTAAGTTTATATTGTCTTAGTTGGCGTATTTATTTTATGCGCTGTATCTATCTGTAATGCTAACAATACATGTGCTAGCAGAGGGACAGAACCATTGAAGATTGAGTTTCCTGTGTTGGTTCCCACAAGTCAGATCAGACCAAGGCCCAGGACTTGCCAGGTTTGGAACTGGAAAAAGATGATCTTGGAAATGAGAACATGCTAGCTTTCTCTTTGTTAAACTTCTAGTGCTATTAGACTTTCTGAAGTACCAAGTTAAAAATAAAAATATTCACTCCTCCAATGGTTCCTGTGTAGCATCTACTTGGTGTTAGCATCATAAAATGACCATCATTCATTCAGAGATAGGACATCTCAGTCCTGCCACAGTTGGTAGCCATTCCGTGCTCCCTGGATGATGGCAAGTGCTTAGTGTTCCTGAGAGCACCTCAAGTGGGATTTGTGTAGCATGTTCCTGTCAGGGTTAACTTGAAGCCTGTGGTTTAGCAAGTGACATCCACTCACCCAGACGCCATGTCTGCTCTGCAGGGAAGCAGTGGAGTGGATGCTGATCTTGGGATAGTCCCTAGAGCAAGTGGACCGGTACTATGGAGGCATTGACTTGTTCCCTAATGTGCTCTTTCCTGGAGTCTGGTGGTATCAGGAAGGGTAACTTGACGATGGGTCTTTTATGTATGTGAAATAGCAGCTTCCTGATCTCATTGAGGGATGCATGCTTTCCTTCTTATTTAGTTTTTTGTGGCAGGACCTCACAGATGACTTTGAATTTTTGCTTCTGGAGTTCTGGAATCACACATGTGCCCCTCTACCCCCCATGGTTTAGACAGTACTGGGCACTGAATGCAGGGTTTCATGCATACTAAACAAGTAATTTACCAATGAAGTTAAACCTTCACTTCCCCTTTCCATTAACAAACAAACAACCAAACCAAACCAAACCAAACCAAGCAAAGCAAAGCAAAGCAAAGCAAAGCAAAGCAAAGCAAACCAAACCAAACCAAACCAAACCAAACCAAACCAAACCAAACCAAACCAAACCAAGGCTTTGTGAAGCTGCCATAGTTCTGAGATCCAGGTGGAAAGGCAATACACAATGTGTGCACTGAGCAGTGGTCATGGCCCCTGGGTACTAACATGCAAATGATATTATTATTTATTGAAATTTGAACTTGGCAGCATGTGTACAGATGATACTTACCTAAAACCTAAGAAAAACCTCAATTATCATCATGGTAAAAATAAATAGGGCATTCTGCTGTCTTATTTTAATGGCACTAGGCAACGAAGACTTGGGAGTAAATATTAAAAACACATTTCTTCTGAATCAGCCTGCACAGACATCTTGTCTTAGGCCATGCAAGAGCAAGGGCTGCTGATGTCTGAGAGACTTGAGTTCTGAACACACAAAGAGAATGAGTTCTGTTCTCTGGCGTGACTTCTTGTACCCCTGTATGAATACAAGAAACTCATTTCTTCTGGCTCAAATGCACACGCAAATTTAAATGGCTGGATAATCGGTTTTCCCTCTTCTTTCTGCACAGGCCACCCCTGGGAATATACAGTAGTCAGCTTTACACTTTGAATTTCTTTCTAGTCAACAAACGTTAGTTGTTCTCTCCAGCCAGTACTGAAACCCTCTATAAGTCTGATTAAGCCCTCCTGCTGCTATTTAAATGCCAAAGCAGACACTCTGCATTTACCAAGAATAAATGTTGAGGTAAAGACTTGACATTTATTTTCAAAGTGGGAGGTCATCTTCCCAGTACAGCATCCCATTTGTTTGATATTATTTTTATTAGACCAAAACGATTCACATTAGCAAATAAATATAAATTAGCTTATTAGGCCAGCTGGCTAACACAACTTTCATTCGGGCTTTTATTGGAAAGTTATGTTTTGTTTTGTTTTTTCAGTGCAGATGTGCACATTCAGGGGTTCCCTGCCAAATCAAGCCAGACACTGTCTCCTGGATCTGCTGGTCAACTCTGCCATACCTTTTGTTCTGTAGAGCTTGGAGTAGATAATACCAAGCACTACCAACTGGAGAAAAAGCAGCTCCTGTAACAAGTGGTGCCAGGAAAGCTGGACATCTATATATTGATAAATCTATATATTGGTTAATTTATATATTGATAAATGTAAACTGATTCTCATTTCTCACCTTACACAAAAATCAACTCCCAGTCAATCAAGGACTTCAAAATAAGACTTGAAACTCTGAAACTGCTACAGGAAATAAAATATAAGTTGCCTTCTTATGTGTTTAAAAAATACTAAGAAGAAAACAGAGAAATAATTAAATTCACCAAAGCCTCAAAACAAAGCAAGACAACAGAAAACCAACCTTGGAATAAACTTAACTAAAGGTGTGAAAGATTTCTATAAGAGAACCTTTAAAATGCTGAAGAAAGAAATCAGGAAGACACTAAAGAAGGGAAAGATCTATGGTCATGGATCTGCAGGATAAGCTTCTCCACAGCAACAAAAATGTAGCTGAGCGAAGAGGCAGCTCGGATAATGGGAGGCAATACTTGCCTGCTGTCCGTCCGTCAGAAGATTAGCTGAGTGAAGAGGCAGCTCGGATAATGGGAGGCAATACTTGCCTGCTGTCTGTCCGTCCGTCAGAAGATTAGTACTTAGAATATACAAAGAACTCAAGAAGCTAAATGTCAAAAATACAAGTATTGCAATCAAATAATTGAGCTATGGAACTAAGCAGAGACTTATCAGAAGAAACACAAATGTTTAATACACTTTAAAAAATAATCATTATTAGCCAGTAGGAAAATTTAAATTAAAACTACCTTGAGATTCTCACTAAAGTCAGAGTGGTGGTCATCAAAACAAACTAACAAATGGGACAACAGCTGCTCGCGAGTGTGTGGGCAAAGAGCAATGTTTGTCCAGTGTTGGTAGAACAGAAATGGATGTAGCTACTATGAAAACTAATGTGGAGGTTTCTCAGACAACTAAAACTAGATCATACCACTCAGGCAAATTCTCAAAGGACACAATATCCTACTATAGAGATATATGTACATCCATGTTTACTGCTGCTATATTTACAGTAGTTAGAAAATGGAATCAGCCTATACTTCTATCAACTAATGAATGGATAATGAAATTATGGTATGTATAAACAATGGAATATTATTAAACTATATAGAAAAATGAAAGTATAAAATTTCTAGGAAAATGGTTAGAAGTATTATGTTGTTAGTTAATTCAAGATAAAAAAGTTAAATACTATGTATTCTATCTCATATCTGCATCCTGGCTTTGAACTTTCAGGTTTATATGTTTCATTTGGAGTGTTTGTTGAGATCAGGAAGCTAAAGCCCTATAAGAGGAGGAAGAAAGGAAGCCTTTACTGGGGAGAAGAAAGCAGAGTAAATGTGACATGAAGGTAAAGGGGAGCAGAGCACTGTGGGGTTAAAGGTTTAGTCAGGAATAGGAGTGTGCAGACAGTGGGGGTGGGGTGGGGTGCAGACTGGGCTATCCCACTAAGGACGTCCTTAGTACACAAACATCTTATGGAAATTCACTGCTTTGAAAGCTAGTTTAAAAATAACTTAAAAAGGCAGAGATTGAACAGAGTTCATTGCATGGGTGGACAATGTTTCTCCTAAAAGATGCAGGTTGTTAAATAAAAACCTCAGTGTCAGGCATGGGATAGCTAGGATAGTACCAACAAATTATTGGCCAGGGAGGGCCCAGAGGCTATTTCTCTTGGCTATCCCTCATACCTAATAATATGTCCCTGTTACTGAAGATACAATACTCTTTAGTTTTAAGACAAAGAGAAATCAAGCTAGAACTGACCTGGAAGTTTCCTACATGAACATTAGCTTTCAAAGTGGAGAAAGGTCCTATTCAGATCACTGGGGAAGAAAAGCCATCAGTGTACTTACCCAGCAGTGGATCCTAAATGCTACAATACCAACTTGCCAGGAAAGATGTGCCTACAGTGTAATATTGCTATGATAGTTATGGAATTTACAAATGTTTTAAAAATTAGATCTGATGCCTGGTCTATGTCAACCTGCTTAAAACCCGTGACTGGGGAAGTCATAGAACCTAGGTGGTACCTACTACTGTCTTTGTTTGTTTTATAAATGACCATGTTCATACTCATAGATTAATGGTGCTCCCAACCTGAGTTGGAGAAGCTTCTATTTGCAATGCACAGTAGCCAATGCAAAGATGCATATCTGGTCAAAGTGCTAAGAATAAGTAGCTGTTTAGTGCTTAGCCCTAATGTAATATTTATACCAACCTTCCTTCTTCTAAGGCTCAGAGAACACTGCAGAAGAGAGGCAGAAAGAACATAAGAACTTAAGAATTAGGAAAGTGCTGTGAGATGCTATCCTGAACGTGAAGGGCCACTGTACTCACGAACTCAAAGCAGTTATTGTCACCTGCACAAGACCAAGCCAGTTAACATTTCATCAGCACTGGAGAGGGCTCATGAACCTCCATCCACATCTGAGAAGCTATGTGCAATTGATGGCTGCTTGGCAGTAGAAATCATTTTTCCTTGGCATTAATTGATTGAGTGGTTGTTTTCTTGGCATTGATGGTTGATTGACCATGCTATGGTGGATATTCATACATATAACACTAATTAGAGTCATTAAATTATTTAAAAGGAAGATATGAAGGTGAAAGAGGAAGTATTGGGGATGTTTTGGGTGAGTGAGAAGTGGTATGGGGGCATTTGGGTTGGATATGATCAAGATACATTGTAGACATGTATGTATTTGTCAAAGAGTTAGTAAATGTGATATGAACAGTGAATCCAATCCAACAAGAATTATCCACATAACTGTAGGAAATATCTTAAGGCAACATGCATAGAGTAATGTTTGGAGTTGCAAGACAACAAAAATAATGGAATAAATGATAAGAGAAATGCTTTCTTACAGCTGGGGATATATATAGCTCAGTGGTAGAGTGCTTGCCTACAAATATAATATTGTGCTGTTAGTTAGTCAAGCTACATATGTATCTTTGTGCATTAAATACAAATTTTAAAGTCTAAAAGCTGGGGCTGGAGAGATGTCTCAGTGGTTAAGAGGACTTGATTTCTTGTAGAGGATGAAGGTTATATTCCTATCACCCATATCAGGTGGCTCACAGTCATCTGAACTCCAGTTCCAGGGCATCTGATTCCCCATTCTGGTCTTCTCGGGTATCTGTAAACACACACACACACACACACACACACACACAGCAAATCCTTTTTCAAATGTCTAAAAATTGCATCATTAAGATTCAAAGAAATCTTCCTTCTGCTTCGACTACGGACTCACAAAACTGTCTTGTTAGCAGGCAGCCATCTTGTTTTCTATCTTTCAGAGAAATCCAGTATGTATTAAGGCAATTCTATATGTACTTTCTCCCTCTTTGTACAAATAAACTAAAGAATCTTATTCACCTGAGTTGTGTAAATGTGCAGTTTGGAAGCCATGCCATGTCCTTTCTTCAGCTATGATGCTTTCCTCTGTATGGACTGGTTGCACATTGCTTCTGCATTCTCCCATTATGGGCCTTTGGAATGTTTCCCGTCTGTGCCTCTGGCAGGGATGCCCCAGGTGAGGACCATTTAACCCCTTCCAGCTTCCTTCCTGTCTTGGTTCCCATGGCACTGAGTTGTTTTGACTGTCCCATAGGCTTCTCTGGTTGTTCCTTATTAATCTTCCTCTATCTTTTGAATCAGCATTGGAGTTGCTTACTCCTGGAACTTCTCACCTCTATGCTTTCACCTTGGCTATGCTTGCCCATTCCAGGGTCTAGAATCATGGCAGTTGATGGTTGCCTATGTGCTGCCTTCAATCAAATCTCAGCTCTAAGCTCCAGGACCATCTTCACACTCTCATCTTTATCTTCTATGGATGCCAGAATCTTCTCAGTCCTCAAAGAGGACTCTTAGGGTTTCCATTTAACATTATTTTAGGGGAAAAATCAGTAATAAAAGCACAATTTCTCTAGTTCTTCCTATCAACTCCTGGAATAAAAACCTACCTTAAAAATATACATACAATCTTTTTTTAAAAAACTGTTCCCTGTAGCCTTCCTCAGCCTTGAAGTAGGCTGATCCAGACCTTGACCTTGCTGCCACTAAGAATGAGATTACCTAGGGTGGAGCCTTCTGACCTTGATGGCTCTATTTGTTAGGTCAACTGCCCCTGCTCTTCTCCAAGACTCTGCTTCCTGCTGAGAGGTCCTTGAGACATTCCGGAGACACACCCTGTAGGTCACCTACAGGCTGGCTCCAGGCACCAAGAATGGACTGGGGGGGGGATGGACTGGGGGAGGGATGGACCTACCCTCTTTATAAGCAAGGACTCTCAGTAAACTTCAGAGGCTTTGAACAGAAAGGTTTGTCTTGGCTTCATTCTTTTCTCACTGTCTGATCTCTTTAAGCCCCAGCCTGCCTTTCAGGGGAACCCAGTTCACCTGGCCGTAGGCGGCTACAGTTCCTCTCTCTCCAAAGTCCAGTGCTTCTACTGTGACACTATCTTCTTTCATGTGTATCAGAGCAATTCAAGGTCTGATTCACCATCTCTACCATTGTCTTCCACAATATGCCCTCAGTAGTTAAAGGGGTTGAGCAACATCTAACCCATACTTTTATCTGGCATGTCATAGCAGTTATCACACTGTAATAGAATGTGACAGAATAGTCTGACTACCTGGAATACTGAGGTTTTCTTGAGACACCACTTGTGACTAATTCTCCAGCTTCTAGAACAACGGGATTCTTGTAACAATGAGAGACTGATGTGGAATGAAGATTCTTAAGAGAAATGCACTTAGGTTATGGAGACATGTTCTAAGTCATCGAAATGTACAGGATCCATTTGAGCAAACACAGGACATCTTGACCCATGTTGTCTCTCGACACCCTTTGCTCTGTTCATTTCATCCCTTCAAAGACTTGAAGGTATGTTTTAAGAAAAGCAAATATCTCTATGGCTATCATGTTTCTGAGTCTTCAGGAAGGTTCCCTGGCTGTGCAGGGATCTCTAGCAGTAAAATGATAGTCTTTACAGGCTTCCAGGATCTTCAGTTATTCCATTTATGAACAGTAATGATTATTATGATCTACCCCTTTGTAGACATTTTAAAGACTGGTTAAGCAACTGAGAATTAATTTATTGGTAATGAGCATTTTCAACTTCATTAGATGCTCAGAAGCCTTCTCCATTATCATTATCTGGATGCTAAATTTTAATTGCATGCAGCCTGGTCCCTCAATAATTAACACATTGTATATCCCACCTAATTCACAAACTAATTGTCATTTCTTAGATCTTAATATTACTTGCTAATTTTGTCAAGGATAAAAAAAAAATCTGACTGTCAAAACTCCAGAGTAAATGACATTATCCAGGCACAATAATGACAAAACAAGTTAATTTATTGCAAAGTCACCAGGAGAAGGAGTTTTTAATTGCATATTTGTTACCTTCATAAAAGACATAAACGGCTTTTTAGTTACATATTTGCTTATTTCTTACATATTAAAAAAGTGTTAACAAGCCTGATTAAAATTAATTGCAAAGGTCCAAGATGTGAGCAGAGATTCCAGCATGAGTAAACTTCTAATTGAAGCTGAGAGAGAAAGAACAAGAGGAGATGTTGGGTGGAAATGGACTCAGAACAGATGTTTGTGGAGATGAGAAATAATTAAATGACCCACCAAGAGAAAGAGACCTTAAGGAGGAAATCAAAGTAGATAATAAATAAGAAAACGTTATCCTAGCAATATTAACAGTTGGGAAAGTGAGTTGTTTCTAAAGCCTTTGAGGGAACAATAGGCACAACTTCAAATGAAGCACAGTCCATTGTTATCGTATGAAAAATTATCACCATGAACATGTCTCACTTGGTCACTTTCCAAATTCATATTGCTACCGTACATACTTTACATATGAGCTTCCATACGTGTCTCTCTGCCAGCTCATGTAAGCTGCTATGGGCAAACCCAGGCATGCTTAGGACATCACGTCACTTAGTAGGACTGATGGATGGGAAAAATCACTTTTAATATTATAATCATTTGATTGCAACACCACCCTCCCTTGCCTGACATTTCTTTGCCTTGCTCATATGAAGTAAGTGTCTTTCAGTCTAGCCTTTATCTTCATAAAGGAAAGATATCTGTGAGGATGGAGACATTAGATATGTCTTCCCAAATAGAAGATGATGTTCCTGATTCAGATAAGGGACTGTGCCTTCCCAGACATGGCTTCTGTAGGGAAGTGATATTAGGTCAGAGGGAAGTGGTCATCTTTGTCACTTGTAAAAGTCAATCAGAAATACTTTTGATGCCACAGACCATATAAACTACCCACATTTAACTTGTTTTCTTGGGGTGCTTTGTGTGATGTATGTTTCATTGTTTCAGAAATAAACAAATTACATCATCTATTCTCTTCACATGGAGCCCTTCCCTAGCATTACCTATTCAGTGTGAATCCTTTTATCTAATGTAATTAAAAATAGTTATTAGCTAATGGCTTAAATGGGAATTTCAAAGCATGGGATACTTAAGTATTTTATTTTTATTTAAAACATAAATGTGCTCAATTCACCAATGTTTTGTCATAAAACCAAGGCCTTTGTTCTCTGTGTGTGTGTGTCTCTCTCTCTGTTCATGTGCCTGTGCGTGTGCGTGTGCATGTGTGTCAGAGAGAGAGAGAGAGAGACTGAATACTGTATTGTAGTATATTGTTTTTCATGCATTTAGCAAATCCATAAGAAGATACTTACCATGGCCATAGTCAATTTCTTCAAGGCAGAACAAGAATTTAAAATTATTAACAAACTAATTTAAGTAAGAATCATTTTAGATGAATTTTTATCCATATTTCAGATTTTCCTCTTTTATGATGAGTTGAATATTCTCAGGAGCACCTCACAATTACCTAGATTTTGTCCATAAGATTTTATGCATGCCTAGAGCATTTGCTCTATGTCAGTATGTGTGTATGTATGAATATATGTGTGTATAGGTATACATATGTGTGCATAACCATTGAGGTCAGAGGACAACCTCCGATGTCATTCCTTAGGTATCATCATGTTGGTTTATAAGACAGGACATCTTACTGACTTGGAACTTATCTAGTGGACTAGGCTAGCTGGTCAGTGAGCTACAAAGATCTGCTGCTGCTACCTTCTTAGTGCTGTGATGATAAGCACGCCCAAGGCTCCTGGAATCAAATTGAGGCCTCATGTTTGCAAGAGAAACATTTTACTGACTGAGCTATCATCCCAGCCCTAGGACTATCTATTTTAATATATAGATTTACAATGAATACTGAGACTTTCTTTTTAAGGTATATCTATGTAACAATACTAGAAAGATTTTTTTTGTCACATAATTCCTTGGAAAGCTCTTTGTAACTAAAACTTCAGCTTGTAGTTCAAAAAGTGTAGCCTCTTTATAAGAATACACATATGCCCAAAAGATTAAATATTGGTGACTTAAAACATACTGAAATATTGCTATCAATGCTGCTAGGATTATGGGTAGAAGATGGTGTTCATTTTCTCTGTGTTTATGATTCAAGGAATTGTCTGTGTGGAGTAGCCTTGTGTCTGTGGCAACTGGCTTCAGTTCTAAGCTAAAGAGCCTATCGTCAGTGTCACAAAGGCTCTACATTCAAAGGTACTCAGAAGGTCTGTTCTACTTTCCCCAGACAAAGCATCAGGAAGACTGACCCACCAAGGAACATAGGGCCTCTTGGCAAACAGGGTAGCCTTTAGGAGGTTGAGGTCATAGAAGGTTTTTTTGTTTGTTTGTTTTTTTAGTTAGAAACAATTTCTTGGTGTCAATGACAAAAGACCTGGGGGATGAATGCACACTTCCTACTTTGTAATGTTCTTAGGTCCATGAGACACTTTAGATTCTTGGAGCAGAGAGTCATAGTGTTTAGCATTTGAAAAGTCCTGGTCTTCTGAGAAGAACATTTAGAATGTCTTCCATTTTGTTCAAAGCCCAGAAAAGAGAAATGTACTTTCACATGAACTATCTCTAAAACATTCAAATTTTGATAAAAAAGTGTCTTTTGGAAATCTTTATGTATATTTGAAGTTTTCAGCAGACTGCATCTTCATGCAAACATTCCTTTTGTGCAAGGCAGGTACCCCAAAGAAAGCATCAGAGACCCAGACTATTCCACTTTGTGCTCACGGCTTACTGAAAGATGATACATTTTGGCAGCACATGTTTAAAGCTCAGCAGACCAACTCTAATAGAAGTTACAATAGAAATGAAGAGGAGACCTAGGTGAGGGCTTTACAGCCAAATGTTTGCTCTACAAGCATAATGGCCTGAGCTCAATACCTAGCATTAAAACAAAACAAAACATAACAAAACAAAACAAAACAAAACAAAAGACAGTAGTATGGAGCATGCCTGTAATCCCAGCACTGGAGGACTTTGAGACAGGAGGACCTGGGAGCTTGCCAGCCAGCCCTTCTAGCTGAATCAGCAAGTTCCAGGTCTAGTATTAGAGCCTGTTTCAAAACAATTAAGGTAGCAAGCATAGGGGAGATACCTGGTGCTGGCCTCTGGCTTCCACACTTACATACACACACTGTATTTGCTTGTGATTTCCCTAGACTGGCTTCCTAGGAGAACCCTGGGATCTGACTGTCTCCAGATCTCCCTTGCATGGGGCTGGTGCTCATTGCCATACCCAGCTTTTTACATAGGTGATGGGAATCCTAACTCAGGTTCTCACACTTATGGGCAAGCTTGACCCACTGAGCTATTGCCCTAGGTCCTCATTTTAGTAAATGACATTATAGAATAACAAAAGGCTGCTATTAAAAGCTGACATTCCTTCCGACTGACTGTGACCTCTTGCACAGCAGCTCCCTCTCAGACCACTGCATGGGTCTTGAGTCTCCTAGATGTATTTGGCCCACACAGTGGTGGACTCTGTCTTTGACACATTTTTCTCTACTTACCAAATTAAAAAAAAAAAGAAACAAATATTTCAAAAGTATGTTCACTTTATTTGTTTTAATCCCCCCCCCCCAGATAATTTCCAGTAGATTTTGAATTACCATTAGATCACATAAATGAAAACACTGGAATGGGTATTCAGCCTCTCATCTAGTTTCCATTTCTGCTTCAGAATGAAAACCAGCTTCTTGCAATTTTACTTAAATAACCAATCCTGATACTGTTCCATTAGCTTTCTAATAGCATGAAAGCCCAGAAATTAAATTGTTCCACTTCCTTATCCATAATTATGTGCAATTAAAATGGCTGCAGACCCTAAAGTTTTTTTCCAAGCCCCAGACCCTTCAGCTGCCATTCTTTATTATCTTGAAGCCCAACACTTTTCAGCAACACACTGTAATACAGTGGGTTAAGTGAAAGAGGAAGTATTATATTTAACTGATGTGGGTGTTCTTTAATTAATCTGAATTAGCTTTTTGATATGGGTACTAATTGTTTTCTTTGAAAAAAAATCACCGTAGACGTGTGATTTTTCCATGCCTGTTGCTTTTCAAGAATGCAGCTAATTGCAGAAAACAGGAACACTACCTTTTTCAAATGAGTAATCAGCTTTCTGTTTGAAACAACCACCTGGAATCCAACTTTCTGATTTGTGTGAACGAGAAGTCTGTAATACTACAGTGAACAGTCGCGTCTGTAGAGACTTTTGATGTCCTTTTTACTTGTGTTCACAAGTCAGGAGGCATAATTACAACATGAAGTTGGGACAGTGGGTTGTCACTTGTCTTCACCACACCTCAAAACGTCTCAAACTTTTCATTAAGAGAACAAGGTAAGGGAGGTGTCTGTATGTGGAGTTGTAGAGAAGACTTGACAAAATCGATATCATTTTTGCAAGATCACTCAATCTGTTTATCTCTACAAGGTAAACAGCTTATATTAAAGAGATGAGTTTGACTATAATTGCCATACTCCACCCTCATTAAGACACCCTGCCCAAGATCTAAGTGCTCCAAGCCCTTACAAAGAAATCTTTCAGGAGCGATAATGAGTGAGGTGGACGTGAGGGTCAAGGTGCAGATGAGTAACCAAACTTTAAAGAGATCATTAAACCAGTCTTCTCCCTTTTTAATTTGTTCACAGCATTTTTTTTTCAGTTTACTTTTTTAATGAATATAGAATTGGATGAAGAATCCTGAAAAAAAAGAAGATAAGAAAAAAAAGACCCCTGAAAAACAGTGATTAAAACTTACTTACTCTATTTCATGTTCTCTATTTGCTTAATATGCCTCTCCATTCACAAACAGGATAGCATCTTTGAATTCAGTAGTTGTGTTTTATGTGTCTGTATTATTTTTGTTTTTTTTTTTTATCCAAATAAACAGACCTCTAGTAGAATAAGTAGCCGTGTATAGCACTGGTGAATCATGGATGTTTCCCCCAAACAGTTGATGTATTTTATTTGACCGTATCATTTTGGACTCTGATGTATACAGTTCTTCCATAGACCATAGAGCTATTTGTTCATACACGGTGAGCAGAGGTAAGGCACTCTGGGGAGAAAACAATGCCATGTTAAAGCAAGAAAAGTGTGCTGTGAGCCATTTCCATTAGAAACACATATCCAGGACAGTTTTCAGAGGGCTTAATTTCACACGAATTTGATTTAAGTTCCAATTTGTATCTAAGCATCAATGAGTTGGTTCTTTCCTCATCCACTGAAACTTATACAGTCTTATGAAGGCTCTGTGGCATTAGGGGCACTGCTGGGCATTGTGCCAGAGTGGCACTCATTTAGAGTGGCATACAGAGTATATAGATGAGTTACATAGACTCACTGGCAGAGCACCTGCTGGGATTTCAGAGGTGGAAAGTAGGCATAGAGCCACTAACTAGACTGTGACAAATGGCAAGTCTCAGGAAAGGAGAAGAAAGGGCTTCCGAGTCAAGACCCAAAAGAGGGATCCATAGGGGAAATGAGGACTGGCCACCAGCTTGACCCAGAGAAGACGATGCTTATTAGGGGAGGGAATGGAGCCACTAAGAGCTGACTGTGTGAAGAAAAGTATTTGCGGTTAAGTTTTAGTAGGAGCAGTGGGATTGGTCTGTCCACTGTAACTAAATGTGTACTTATAGAATGTCCAGCAAAGGAAAGGTTTCTTGATGTTTCTGCAAAGAGCAAGCATATTCCCCACCAACCAGACTAACTCTGGGCTGGAGAAAGATTCTGTGGTAGAAGGACAGGGTCATAGGAATAGGCTCTATCCAGATTTATGTTCTTTTTAGGGTTCCTGTCTAGGCATTCTTTGGCTATCCCAAGAATTTCACTGGGCTGGCCTATCAAGAAGCAAGTATTGGCTTTTCTAGGTATGTTCTAGTATTCTTAAGGGCACATTTTAAAAAATGTTAAATACAGGGGATAGAGAAATGGCTTAGAAGTTAAGAATGCTCACCGACCTCCCAGAAGGCCTAACTTAGGTACCACATCCAGCTCAAAGATACCTGTGACTTTAGCTCCAGGAACATCTGAAGACCCTGACCTCCTAAGGTACACACACATACACTCCTCCCCCTGCCACACACACATACAGAGACACACCTACACATGAGAAAATAAAAGTAATAAAAATGTATCCTGGCTCCTCACTGGTCTCTTGCCACTGTCCAGAAGCTATTATGGAAAACACACATGTATGAACTCATTGAATGTGGCTATCATTGCTTCTATTTTGTTGATGTTGAAAAGGAGGCTCAATAGGGTGAGCTCCCTGTTCAGGGAAGCATAGATGGCCTAGAGCAGAGTTTCAGGTCTGCATGAGATGGTTTCCTTGTATCCTTGTGCTTGGCTGTCATGCTGTATGACCTTGACAAGACCCTGTGATGTACTGCGTGAGTCGTTTTGCTAATCATTTGTGGGGTGGCACATTAGGGGCCGTGTGACCATTGAAGTGTAACATTCACTGGAAAATCAAGATGGGGTGTAGGTGACTGGAGTTTAGGAATAAACTAGAATCTGGCTTCCAAAACAAGGGTGAACAGGAGAGGGAGGGTGGGGGTGGGGAGTGTGTAAGAACTTCCAGGCAGGCAAACCTTAAGATCTGGTTGAACTGGAGAGATGGTTAATTTTCATGGCTATGTGGATTTGACTTAGAATCATGGAGGAAGTTGAGAAACATGTCTAGGTATGTCTGTGGTGATGTACCAGAGACCATTCATTGGCTGAGTGGGAAAGACTCCTTCTGCATGAAGATGGCACCATCCCATAGGTTGTAGGAAGGATGGAATAAATGAGACAACGGGAGAAAGTCAGCTGAGTACTGACACTAATCTCCTTCTGCCGCCTGATCTCTGCAGACAAGCAAGCAGCCTCACATTTGTGTTGCCATGGAGCTGCCTGTGTGCACTTTTTCCTCACCGTGATGGACCGCACCCACTCAAACCTTGAACCAGAATAAACCTCCCTTCTCTTATCTTTCTTCTCATCAGGGGTTTGTTAATAATGAAAAGTAACTGCTACAGATAAGAAAAGCATGAGCTACAAAACATGAAAGCCATTTCAGCCCCCAGATTCTCTTCTCCCAGTCTGTAAAACAGAAGGGACAACAAAATAACAAGCACTGAATAACACAAAGCATGCCAGCTGTCTAGATGAGGTCTGGCACACAACAGGCCCCCGACAATGGAAACCCCAATTACTGGGAGAGAAAAGATGGGTTGTGAGACCCACTTGGTGCTCTTGAGACTTGCATGCTGGAAGAACAGCTGAAGATAGGGGTAGTGGTGGCACTGGACTGTCACCAGACAGGCTAGCCACAAAGCAGAATTAGATGCCTGGCAAAAGTGCTGAGGGAGATATGTGGACTTTGAGGACCTCAGCAACACAGCCTGACTGGTTGCATGGAAGTGATGCCTTTCTCTGGGAAGAGTGGAGCAGCAGACAGAACTCAATGATCCAAAGAGATGGGGAGAAATGATCTCAAGAGCTTGGGAGAAGGAAACTGATAGACAAACCTGATTGCCCTGATCAAACTCCTGAGAAGGACTCTATTAGATGCAGGCTTCCATTGTTAACCACCCTGCCCCCACTTTTTGCTTTGTTTTGGCTGTGTAGGCTTCAGTGATACAATAAAGGATTTTTCTTCCTCTGAATTGGGGGTTAAATAATAACAACAGCAACAAACATCTACGAAGCTGAAGGACATAATTGCCTAGTTGGGACCTCAGTCTGGCAAACTGCTTATTACATCAGATGTAAAATGGCCCAAGGAGACGGCTTAGTATAGAGCTTGCTGTGTAAGCATGGCACCTTAGTTTGTATCCCTAGCACCCATGTAAAAGCCAGGCATGGTGATGTACATATGTAGCCTAGTGCTGCAGTGAGGGAGACGGGATCCTCAGGGCTTGATTTCCAGCGAGTGTACTTGAGAACACTAGCTTTGGGTTTAATGAGAGACCCTGCTTAAAACACAATAAAACACAATCAACAAAAATGGCAAAAAGTGATAGTACACACACACACACACACACACACACACACACACACACATCCCTGCCCATCCCCAACATACACCCATACACATATACACCTACATACACCTGTACACCCCAGCATACACCCATACACTCACACCTGTACAGACACACACCTGTATAAACACATACCTGAACACACACACACATACATACACACAAACACAAAATTAAAAATAGTAATGAATAAATAATATTTTCCCATAAGAGCCATCTAAACTCTTAGTAATTGCCTACCCAGTGCTAGTTCTCAGTCAACTGTATGATGCACTTTGAAGTCAGGCTGGGGCTGGCTCACAGATCTCATACAACTTCACGAATTAAGGAAATTGAGATTCAGAGAAGTAAAGTAACTTGGCCAAGGTCTGGCAGCTAGGCCTTTGGAGTTCCTATCTCACCACCTTGATCAGGCCAGGTGTGAAGACCAGGATGTGACCCAGACCTATGGAAACAGAGATCTAAGTGTGAGCTTAAACAACTTTCTTTCCATTATTCACCTCTTGGTCAAAGTGGTAGAATATAGTCTGTAGCCTAAAAGATACTTGCAGAGTATCAGTAAAAATGTGTGTTCATTTGTCATTTGTAGATTGTTATATTTTTAGATTAATGAAGATCCAAATTAAACCACCAGAACGCAATCATCCTGAGAGTCCTTAACACGTTTGCTCATTATCGCTTCATTTATATTTATGATGAACAGATGGTCCCAGTGTCATATTTCAATGTGTATCATATCCAGCTAAGAGGAAATATCTCATATTAGCTGCACTTATCAAAATATTTGTACTTAACAACAACAGAAAATCTGAGCTTATGTACTATCTTGTCACCGTGTCGTAGCTACCATTTAGAGAAGACCATTTAAATTAGATATGTTGAGAAAGAATTTGTGGCTCCTCATTACTGAAGGAATGAACTGAACTCGTAACCCGTAACAATAATTATGGGTTAGTCTTAAGGAGAGGATCATTAAGCTTGAATGAAGAAGGGGAAAACCAGCAATTAATCTGTTGTTTTGTGGCAGGCTCAGTACTTTTGATTTAATGTTTTTGCAGAGAATGCCACCATTGGAAAGGAAGGCAGTAGGTGTTGATACTGAAGGATAAGGATCTCATGATACAGTAGGCATGCTCACCAAACCTAATCCTGCCAGCCTATGTCTTTTTCTAAATGGTGGCTGCAAAGAGAAGGGAAACCCAACAAGCCTCATTGCAGAGGTAACTGATGACGTCTCCAGGGTTGCTCCTGGAATGCTCTATAGCATGCCTCAGGATGCAGAGAGATCCAAAGGAGAAGGAGAGTGTGGGAACCCTTTTCCTACAAGCAGCAGCACTATGTTAATCTGTGAGTCCTTTCTCCAAATAAGTGGTTGATCCAGGAAGCATAGGATGAGCATCTTGTCTAAGAAGAATTCATAGTCTGGTATGAAGGCCAACCATGGTAACAAAAGGTCCCAGTGTCAAACAGAAGACAGCAATGTGTTCATGGGGCCAAAGAGCCTTCTCTGTGTGGGAACCAGGAAGAGTCTGTAAATTGGGTGTTCCTGGCTGGGTATGATGGTACCTGCTTATAGTCCTAGTGCTTGGGAGGTTGAAGCAGGATGAAAAAGGAAAAAACTTGACAAGATGTATATGAAAAGTTTGTGGTGGCAATTTGCTGTTCTTTCAGGGTGCTTCTGCAGACACAGTCATATTTTGCCTCTAAGATAATACCACATACCTAGATTCTTTCCCTTGGGTTGGGTCTCTTAGTAGGCTCCTGGTCTCATGAATTTAGACCCTTGTAAGGCAGCCTCATGTACTGAATTCCACAATGAGCCCACCCTCCACTGTTGAGCTGAAACTCATGCAGTATGTTAGCCTAAATATTCTAAAGATCAAAACTTAATCTGGGTAGGGACTCTGCAGAGTATCCTGATGAGGAAGACTCAGTGATTTATGTGCTTAGCACACTCTGAAGCGCCCCCCCCAGCCAAAAGATCATTTCTGGGGGCTTTATGCTTATATATAGCACCTCCTTCTTGAGGGTGGTGACATCCCGAGCATCACCAGAGGACATCGATGCAAAGCAAATGCCCTGTGAAGTTACATGGGAACTGCATTTCTCAAACTCAGATGAGCAAGGTTGTGTGAAAGGAGGGAATTCTAAGATGCCCTCCTAGGCAAAGCTGGTGCCAGGGTAGAGGAAGGAGGGAAGGGGTAGATGGAGGAAAAGCGGGGTGGGGGGGAAGAGAGGTGAGTAGAAGGGGAAGGGGGGGAAGGGGAGAGGGGGAGGAGGAGGGGGAGTGATTTCCCCTGCATTGAGCAGATGTAGCCTCATTGATATTTGTGTCACCTTGGGCTGCTCCTTTGACTAGCCTCTGCCTTCACCCTCTCATCTTTAAAAAGAGTGCAGATATGCATATTTGAGGTTTATGGGTAATTAATTAGCAGAGATCAGATATGGAAAATGCAAGCTTGGAGCTGGGAGGCTGACAGTTGTGGGATAGGACTGTGACCTGAGGTACAGATGTGAGGACAGGAGGCAAGGAGAACTGGGGAAGAGATGGGCGGAAGAGAGAGGGAGAAATTTCTGACAGAGGGAAAAATGCCAAGTGCTGAAAGGCTTGGTTCCCAGCTTGGTGCTATTGGGAGGATGGGACTCCACTGGAGTTGTGGTCTCCTAGGAAGCCGCAAGACCCTAGCCCTTTCCTTTCTCTCTCTGGCCATGTGATGAGTTGCTTTGCTCTACACTGACTTCCTCACTATGATTTGCTACCTTTGACCACAGGCCCAAAAGCAACTCCCACAACTATGAGCAAAATGAAATCTTTTGCTTTATAAATCTGTTATTTTCACATAATATAAGCTGACTAAGAGTAGGAAGAACTCCTAGAGGAAGATTCCTTTCAAAGCATTTTCTAGATCTTAGAGAAGCATTTGGATCAAAAGACTCCTTTACTTTCCAGTCTTTGTCTGGTTCTTGCTTGGGCGAAATATTTAGGTAGAGCCTGGATGGGCAACTTCTGGCCTGGTGCACACACAAGTGGCTGCTATGTATTAGTTCCCATGACTGAAATGTCAGAACCTACTGAATTCTTTTTATTGCAAGCCACCAATTATGCAGAAAATAGCAACAGACTAAAATTCAGCTCAGTTCAATTCAGCAAAGCGTTGTTAAGTATCTATCGTGTGCCCTAGAGTTTGATGGGGAGACTTAACATCCGTGCCTCAGTTTACCCACTTAGTAAATCAAGCAGGGGGCAAATGACTTCAAAATATCTCAGTGATTCTTTCCTTTCTAGTTCTAAACAAAGATGAAATTCCCAGGAAGCGAGAATAAATTTACTTATGGGAAGAATTATCTAAAAAGAAAACTTAAATAAATGTGTGTATCGTATGAGCAACTAGCTTAATTTTGATTTCAAAACCATAGCTGTTCACAGAGGTTGGTAGATCTGGACACAGCATACAACTGGGTGGCTGGTGTGAAAGGTGTTTCAGATTTGGCTGTCAAATGTAGCCTCCAAGTAAACCCCAGAGCTCACACATCTTTGAATTACTAGAAGAAGCTTCAGGGAGTGGGTGTTAGCTGCCACTTTCCCTCTGGGATCATGTGACCCGGCCTCTTTTCCACGTGAATTATTAAAGGTGAGGTTTTTCTATTTTGGTCTGATGGGGATGTTTCTATGTTTAGTGACTGTAATCACAGATGGACTGAGATGATCCATTCCCATTCAGCTGCTTATGAACAAGCACAATTAGAAGCTGACAGTGAGGCTGTTTCTCAAGAATTATCACATTTAGTGTGATTCCCCTAGCAAAAACAGAAGCGAACTCAGGAGGTTTTTCAATTTACACAAAGAGCCCTAGGGTCTCATCACAGACACTGCCCAGCCAATATTTCTGAGTAAACTTCAATAGGAAAAACAGATTGAAAACTCCTGAGGGATAGTTAAACCTTGTTTACACATACATACATACACACACACACACACACACACACACACACACCATTTATGAACTCACAGCTCATACTACACAGATTTAAATAAGTAAGAAGAGAGGAAGGGTCCTATAGCCACCGAAGTATTTGTGATGTGCCAAGCACAGAAGTTTACAAGATATAGTGAAGGAGTGATAGCAATTGTGTATATACACACATGCACATATATATTATATATAAACTCTATATGTCTACATATATACATATATGTATATCTGTTTGCATTATAATGTTTATATATGTACATATGAATTGTGGACATGGTCTTTTTTCTTGTGCATTCATGAATTCCATTGCCAGGATGACATGTGTTCATAAATACCATACATCAGCAGATACATTTCCATATTCCCATATTTTCACCCCCATACATAAACGTGTCTAATGGGCTCTGATTTAATACAACAATCCCAAGAACTGTTGCTAGACAAATTGCTTTAGTTTGGTTTAAGAGGAAGGACAGATGTTGAGAGGAGACAAAACACTGATCCACACTGCCCTGCTCAAGCACTGGATGATACTGGGACAGGATCTTCACTCAGTTTCCATGTTCCTGTGTCTTTACATAGGCACGGAAGAGATAAGAAATGGACACAGAGTATATCAGTTCTGCAAGCATGTGCCGCGCCCTTTGCTGTGTTTATCTGTTCTCTGCATGGTGTACACAATGGGGAGGGAGTACATAGTGGGGTGAACACAATGGGGTGGTTTATTATTGTTGTTACTGTCTGTTCAGTATTCTTTGGGATAATTCCTCCAAAGGGAATTCCATGATACTTCTGTTGCTCTGCTTGTTTTAGTCAGGACTGACTCTAGCGTCCTGCTACTTGCAGGTGGAATCTGTCCTTGATTTCCCAATTAGAATGAACTGTATCTCCTCCACTGGGGGCCCTGTGTTCCATCCAACAGATGACTGAGAGCATCCACTTCTGTGTTTGCCAGGCACTGGCATAGCCTCACAAGAGACAGAGGAGATGAAGGGGCTTGCAACCCTATAGGTGGAACAACAATACGAACTAACTAGTACCCCCCAGAGCTCGTGTCTCTAGCTGCATATGTAGCAGAAGATGGCCTAGTCAGCCATCATTGGGAAGAGAGGCCCCTTGGTCTTGCAAACTTTATATGTCCCAGTACAGGGGAACACCAGGGCCAAGAAATGGGAGTGGGTGGGTAGGGAAGCAGGGTTGGGAGAGGGTATAGGGGACTTTGGAGATAGCATTTGAAATGTAAATGAAGAAAATACCTAATAAAAATTGGAAAAAGCTAAAAAAATTAATTCTAAAGATTAAAAAAAATGAACTGTATAGCCAGAGCCACTTATGAATGGTTCAGATATAAGCGTGTGGTTTCAAATGGGCCAATCAGAGTCTGCGCTAGGATTTTTTTTCACCAGAAGCTGCAATAAAAATATTAAACTTTTTTTCCCTCTGGAATTGCCACAGGGAGAATCAGTGTGGATGATGGAAAAAAAAGTGAAGAGGTGCATGGCTTCATCAGAACTATGGATCCAGTACCACTACCCTTCGTGAACAAGTTGTCTGAGGCGGTAAAGGTCCTACTTAAATCTTTCCTAAGATTTAGGCTGAGGAATGAGCTTAGTTGGTAATGTGCTTGTGGGTTTGAATCCCCACAACCCAGGTACCAAGCCTGGTGGTGGGGGTCCATGCTTGTAGTCTCTGTTCTGAGGAGGCAGAGACAGGCTGACCCCTGGAGCTTGCTGGCCAGCTAGCCTGGTAGAATCAGTGAGCTCTAGGTTTAGTAAGAGACGTCAGAAAATAAGATTGAGGGTGACTGAGGAAGACAATTGACATTGCACATATTCCCACACTAGTCCGTGCGCACTCACATGCACAATGCATTCACCCATTAACACACACACACACACACACACACACACACACACATACACACACAAACACACACACACACACACACACACACACACACACACACACACACACACACACACACACACACACACACAGCACGTATAAGACCTCAATGTAATTTGAAGGCTTTGACAGGTAATGAAAATAAAACAGATTAAAAACCAATAGGTGAATATATAAATCTACAATTTCAAACTCTGGTAAGTTGTGATGACAATAATCACAGAGGCCAAAGATTTGATTCAGACAAAAATACTATTGTCAGAATAGTTAATAAACATGTACAGTGAACCATGAATCAAGGGTGTGGTGGTTGTTTGAATAAGAAATGTCTCCTATAGGCTCAGGTATTTGAAGACTTGGTCTGCAGTTGGTGGCATTGTTTGGGGGGGGCAGTTATAGAACTTTAAAGAGGTGAAACCACTCTGGAGCAGAAAGTATGTCATAGGGGGGACTGTGAGGTTTATAGCCTTGTCCAATTCCCGCTGTCCCTCTGTTGCTTCCTGTGCGGGGTTGAGATGTGATTGCTAAGGTTCATGCTCTGCCAGGCCTCCCTGACCATTCTCTCTGGAATTGTCAGCTCAAATCAATTCTTTCTTCCTTTGGTCCTGCTGTTTTTTCACAGCAGCAGCAACAACAAGAACAACAAAAATAACTAAAATAGGGCTAAAAATAATGATATTGATCTTGACAATAGCAACAATATCAAAATGGTAGTAGCTGATATTGTTAGACGCTGTGAATATTAGCTGCTGGTGTAAATGACCTCATTTAATTTACACTAAATCCACGGGGCAGGAATTATTCTGTGTTGTACTGCTGAGGGTATGTGTTTAAGAGCAACAAATTGCTTGCCCAACAGCTAGAGCAGAGCACTGTATAGTCAAGCCAGGCTAGAATCAGAGATCAAATACAAAAGCCCTGGTCTCTTATTTTTAGGGTGCATTGCCAGTACAGAGGGGATTCATATTCCAGATCAGGAAGTGCGGTTCTAAAATTTCCCATACCAGGAACAGAAGGGAGACTCTGAAAGTAAAAAGGGTTTATACCAATGCTTTATTTTAGTATCTGTTGGAATAAAGCACTCAGTGCCCAACACACTCTGGTACCAGCATTCCTACACGTACCAGCCTCAGTTCCTGCCCACAGGCCCTCAGGCCCTCAGCCATCACCAACTAGAGACAAAGCACAGAACACAAACAACGCACTGGCTGAACAGAGATTTCATTTCCCCTTGCTCGGCTTTGGCCTTCCCCTTTACTTCTGCATCTCTGAATCACCCCTTATTTCTCCTTCCTTACATCTTATTTCTTTTCCTGACTGAAGCTAAGTTGGAAATGGAAGCTTTAATGGTGGACAGGTAGACAATAAATCCCCTTGGCTTACTGGCCACTTGACCTGTCACCTGCTAGTAGACTTTCTGTGAGTTACTATGTGTGAATTACATACGAGCTGGATGTGAAAATCCAGTTCTATCAAATGCAGAGCTTTCCCTGTCCCTGCCTGTCACCCACCCCCCACTCCATTCATTGCTCTCATTCACTCTTACTCCCCTCTCCTCCACCTCCATCCAGGCTTGACAAAAGCAGATTCTTCAAAATTGTCCTTCTGGGACTGTCTGTTTCATTTTGAACTTTACACCAAATGCTATTTTCGACAGTTGAGCTTTTCAGCGTGCTTGATACAAATATTTTAATATCCTGTTACCTGAGCTGAGGGAGAGATAGAGTTTTACACCAGACACCTACATCAGCAAGGGAATAATTTTCTGGTGACTGATTTAAAGGTATAGTAATAGTCAAATGGCTAATGAGCTAACCATGCTGGGGAGGGCAAAGGTCAGCAGAGAAAGCCAACCCTGTATGTCAGCTGGAATATTGAGACCAGAGTGTAAGAAGAAATGCTGCTTGTCAGGCAGTGTAAATTTCACCCTGAGCTTTTTCTCAAGAGGATCATAGGAAAGAAAGTTGCTTGACATCCAAAAAGTCCTCTGGGGATGTAGGAATAGTGGGAGGAGAAGGCAGCCTGGGAGATGATAGGAAAGGAAGGCTCACCAGAGCTGCTATGTTACATGAGATGAAATGTTGAGTGTTGAATGTTGTCATGGAAGATATGCACTTGGCCAGCTAGGGAGAACAACAGATATCAAAGTATTGTATATGACTTCAGGTTTGTATGCTCAGCAAACAATAAATTGATAGAGAGCCAGTTGTGGAAGGTAACAGTGGCAGAGCTGGGCCTCTCTGGAGCTGCAACCAACTACAGCAACAACAGGAACATCATCTAGAATAGTATTGGACATTCTCTCTCTCTCTCTCTCTCTCTCTCTCTCTCTCTCTCTCTCTCTCTCTCTCTCTCTTTTGCAAAAGTTATTGTGGTAGCCACTAGCCACATGTAGCTATTGAGCACTTGGGAAGCTGCCAGAAGAGCTGAGTTATTTATTTGCTGATTTGATCTTGAGTAGATATGTGGATGGTAGTTACTACAAACTCAACTCTTGGAAACTTACCTTACACAGTGGGTCCACAACTTTCTGTGGATGTGACTCAGCTTCTCACGTATTTCTTTCTTTTCCCTGACAGTTTCTATTCAATCCTCTGCAAGTCTTTTTTATGCTTCAAGTACCATTTATCGATTTTTCTCTGTTTGTTGCTTGTGCGGACCTGCTTCTCCTTCAGCATGTTTTTTTGCTTTTAGTTGGTGCACAACCATGATGGATTTTGATTTTACAGTTTCCAGTGGTCAGGAATCTGTGGTTCACATTCAGTCATGTCAAGTATGTTAGAGTCTCACAAGGCAGTGGAGAGGCTGTACACTGTGATCCCTCCATCTCCAGGGAACTGTGGGAATGCTGGAATGAGAATGGGGTGAGAGGGTTACTCCTCAGACATCATCCACTGTATTAGCCTTATCAGGGTAGAAAGGCACCTATGAGAACTTGCTAATTTGGCTCTGCCAGCCAGCCACTAAGTCCCAGAGATTCTTATGTCTCCCTTTATCCATTGCTGGGGTTATAAGCACATACCACCATGCCTGACTTCTTTTTGTTTGTTACACAGGTCCTGCGGATCGAACCCAGGTCCCAGTGCTTGCATTGCAAAGCACTTTACTTCCTGAGTTATCTTCCAGATCCCTGGCTTTGTCTTATTCAAGTTCTGAAAGTTCTGACTGTGGCAGGACACATTTCTAAACTCATGCTTGATGAGAAGAATCTAGCTTTAGCTAGACCCAGCAACACTGGCCTTTGGTAGGTCTTGCCTGGCACATGGAAAAGGCCAAGGGAATCTTATCTACAGATCCTAGAAGGGGTCAAGAGAGTTACTTTACCCTCCTCCCTGGCTCTGTTCTTTATCTGAGACCTAGAGAGTAGCAGCCAGAGGGAGGAAGCCCTTTGAAACTTGATCTAGTAGCAATTGAGACAAATTAAAGGAAATGTTACTTTGCAGAGTAGAAAGTGACCTAAGGGAATGCTACATTCCAAAAGCAACAGGCTGAGAATACACACAGATTAAAAATACAAGTAACATAGTTATAAATTATGTCTATGAAAATAGTCCAAATGGCCAGCAATATGGGAACAGTTAAACAAATTATGATAAATTAACATCATTCAGTGATGACATGAAAACTAAACAATGTAAAAAACATTTTTGATCCAAGATTGTAAGAAAAAAAGAGAAAGAACCAGGATATTAATAATACTTAAATATGAAAAGATTACATATTTGTAAAATTGTCTATGTATGAAATAGAACACAGAAAATACTTATTTCTGAGACTGAATTTTTCCTCTAGAAGTCCTTCAGTGTTGTCATAAAACTTGTTATACAAAACAGTAATAAAAGTTGAAATGAAATGACCAAGGTAATAATAGTCGATGTTATCCGAGTGCTTGCTGCACAGCTGCCTGTGTGCTCACCGCTCTCCAGGGTGGTCCCAGTTATTAGCCTTAATTAGCAGATGAGGAAACAGAGGTTCCAGGAGGTCAGTTAACCTGTCCCATCAGTGAAGGATTTTCACGTGGGTCTCTAGCTCTTGCACTGGGACAAAGTGTGTGCAACTTGAAAGTGTTTTTATACCATGAAAACTGGAAAACTCCTCTATCCAACCAGCGCCCCCCACCCCCACCCCCCATGAGTCAGTCCTCATTAAAAGGGAAGGGTGATATCTGGCTGACAGAGTGTCCTTACAAGGTGAAATCATGCTTAGTTTATTATCAGCTCTAGCATTCTGGACAGTTAAAGCTTGTTCTTTGACTCCTATGGTATGTGGTAATCTTTGCAAAACTATAGAAAAAAAATTGTCACCAATGGCATTAAAAAAACAATTCCTATAATTTATGGGCAAAATGTTGTGTTGAGTATGACTGCATGTTCTCTGTACTGTTGGATCCAGAGCCTGTGTGATTTCTTTTTGTGTTGCTTTTGTTGCTTTGGTGGGGAGAACAGGGTTTCAAGAGCCCAAGCTAACATCAAACACTATCAAGCTGAGAATGGTCTTAAACGTCTGATCTTCCTTCCTTCACCTTCTGAGTGCTGGATTATAAGTGTGAGCTATCACATCTGGATTATAAGTGTGAGCTATCACATCTGGATTATAAGTGTGAGCTATCACATCTGGTTTATGCAGTTCTGGGGATTGAACCCAGACCCTTAGGCATGCTACATTAACACTTGACTAAGCTATATCCTAGCTGCCCATGTGAATCTTTAGAAAGGCTTGCCCAGAGCTTTTGCTATCACAAACTCTGCCTCTTTCCTACAAAGAAAGACCGACTATCCTGGTAGTGCACAGCTCTTAGGAACAATGGGAAGAAAGGAAGAGAAGAAGAATAAGGTATAAGAAGGGATGCTCTCAGCTAGAGGATAATAAATTCCACGAATCACGAACTGCTGGAAGCCTCTCAATAACAAGGTAGTAGTGGTTTATTACACAGCTCAGTCTGGTTCACTCTCCTGAGGTGTGCTCAATAAGGGCCAGGCTTGATTCCTCAAAAGTTATCATGACCATGTGAAAGGAGGTCTCAATCCAAGCAGGGCTTGCTGTGAGTGTCATACCCAGGGAACCCTAAGGACCCATTGGATCAGGTTTCCACTGGAGCATTGGTGCAGATTCTCTAAGCAAGTGGATCTGAATGCTTTGAGCAATGGGTAACTTGAAATGCTATTGAGAGATTTTTCTCAAAAGATCATTGTACCAGTACAGATAACTTTTAAGTATGATTTCTTTTTAAATTAAGTTACTTGAAGTGGGGATGTCTATGTACAGACTATGCAGGGAGTATTTATGAGACAGACAGGGGTACATGATAGCATCTTGAGCATGGGACTTCTTACCTTTTAGCCCAATCAAGTAGCTTTTGATGATATTCTTGAAATAGCATCCATGGCCATTTTTTTCCATCCAAAGCCTGCATCAGGACCTCACTGTGACAACTCTGGACCATATGTCACTTGATCAGGGTAATGCAGAATAATTACTGGCTCACGGCTTCATTACATCACTGTAATCGGTGGTGGGTCAATGTTTCCTTATAGTTGCTCTGAAAATTGAGCTGACATGGATACTGTGATAGGAATGAGGGTGCAGTGCCCCATGCAAATGGCCGAAATTAGCGTCAGTCTGAGAGGCTCTGAAATGCAATCCGAGGCTGAGCCTAGGGCACCTGCTTCCACTCTCATTTTCCTTTGGATAAAATCAGATGATTGTCGAATAAATGAGTCCTTTAGCTTGCATTATGTCTCATAAAAGGTCATTGAAATGCCAAAGAATGTTAAATACCATGGAAATGTACAGAGATTCACAGTCTGTATCACGCCACCTAATTGTTTCTAATGGTCGGTTCATGAGTACACCAGGGCCTGTGCAAGCCTTCCCCATTCTCTCTCTCTCTCTCTCTCTCTCTCTCTCTCTCTGTGTGTGTGTGTGTGTGTTTGTCTGTCTGTCTGTCTCTGTCTCTCAGTCTTAGTCTGCCTGTCTCTGCTTTGTCTGTCTGCCTATCTGCCTGCCTGTCTGTCTCTGTGTCATGTGTACATGTGTAGAACATGCACACCTCTGTGTGTGGGTGCCCTTCTACCTGCATTAACCCAGATCTTTACTGTACAGGTGGCTTTAGAACCTACTGTGTAACTCCAGAAAATTGGTGTGTGTGTGTTAAGGGGGGAGTGTATGTGTAATGTATGTGCTGTGGTATGCACCTGAGTCAGGTTAGATCTGCTGATGGCTTAGAACTTTCAAGAATGTTAACATTTTATGTGTGCATGTGCTTGCCCGTGGGATATGCGTACTTGTGCATGTGATGTTTGAATAATGTGTGCAAGTGCACATGCATGTGTACATGTGTTTACAGGCTAGAAGAAGACAGTGGATATCCTCTTCCATCATTTTTTACCATATTTCCTTGAGACAGAATCTCTCATTGAACCTGACACTAGGCTTATAGACAGCAAACTCCATGAGTCCTCTTGTCTCCATTCCCCACAGTACTGGCATTACAGGTACATCAGGGTTTTTGTTTGTTTGACTGATTGATTGATTGTTTGATTTTGTTTTGTTTTGAGAATACATAGCTCTGTCTGGCCTGGAATTCACTGTGTGAACCTGAGTCGTGTAGAACTCACAGAGATCCATCTGCCTTAGCCCACTGAACCTGGGATTAAAGACATGTGCTATCACACCAGCTTACACCCATTTGTTTTTATATTGATTCTAGGATCTGAGCTCAGGTCCTCATGCTTTTTGTAACAGATATTCTTATTCACCGAGCCACTGCTTCACCTCTATCACTGACATTTAAGAGCCGTTGCCTATTCAGAATTACAATGACTAACTTAGACTGCAAAAGAACAATGAGATGACCACATAACTTACTATCCCAAGGAGGAAACTTTACAGAGTAGGGAGTAATACTAATGGTTACACTGAGTCAAGGGACATGAACCCAGATGACACCGGAGCCTAAGCTCTGTGTTATCTGGGTTTGACAAAGGCCACCAGCTTGGCCCTTCCTCTCTGGGGTGGGAAAAAAATATCTACCTGTTCTTCTAGACCAGCAAGTACAGGTTAACATTGTTTGAAGCTTTTTAGGTAAATAGATGAAAACAGAGGTCAGAGGTCACCCCTGCCTACATCCCTGGGGTAGAGGACAACTTTGGAAATTCAATGATGTGTGGAAGAGAAACAGGAGAGAGGGGGTGGGGGCAGGAGAGCATCAAGAGAAAACTAACTGGGGAGCTTGTAGGACATCTTATGTAAGTGATGGATATAGGTGTGTATATAAGCTAAGTCAAAGAAGTCACGTGACTATTGCCCCTCTCTTACTTCTTAGTACTTTAGGAGAAGATGGTGGTCATGTTATGAAGATGCCCATGTGTTGAGGACCTGAGGCCTTATGCTAGGAACCATGGGGCTGAGTTATCAGAAAATAATGTAAAGAACATGTTCTTCTCAGAAGTGTCTAGCGGCTTCTCAAGGAAAGTGATACCATAAATGTGGTGGTTTGAATGAGAATGAGCCCCATAGGCTCAGATATTTGAATACCTGGTCCCCAGTCTGGGAAGGGTTAGGAGGTATGGGCTTGTTGCAGAAGGTGTGACCTTGATGGAGATGTTGTGTCACTGAGGGTAGTCTTTGAGGTCTCAAAAGCCCACCCCAAGACCAGTCTCCATCTCTTTGCCTCTTTCTCTGCCTACACCCTATGGATCAGGTATGAGTTTGCAGCTACTGGTGTAGCGTCATGTCATGCATCCTACCATGATGGCCCTGGAATAACTCTCTGAAACTGTAAGCAAAGCCCAAATGCAATGATTTATTTTATAAGTTGCCTTGGTCATGATGTCTTCTCATAGAAATAGAACAATAAGAGACAGTGAGACATGACATAAATGGTTTAAGGAAGCAGATACAGAATTGCTTAGTACCCTGTGAATAAACTTCTCATTTTCCAGGGAAGCAGTTGGAGACTGTTACTGCTTCTCTCTCCCTTTTCTTTTCTCCCCTTTCCCTCTCTCCCCCTACTCTCGACCCCTGCTTTCTTCTATTTCATCCCTCCTCACCCTAGCAGAAAAATCTATCTGCAGTCTCTTGTAATTTGTTTTTCTCCCTGAAGAAAGATTAATTCTTGGAGTTATAATTCACTTACAGGAAATTAGACACAGGGACCTGTCGACATGAAGAGAGTCTGCTATGCCCCTTTGAACCTCCATTGGCTTCTGTGTTTCTGATATGCCATCTCTGAGACTGGAGAACAGACAGCTCTTTCCTTGGCCACAGTGAAGATCCATGCATACAGTGACACATACCCAAATGCTCTTTCCCATCTTTCTTTGGAGAGAAAAGGCTGCGAGGTATCTGCCTGTGAACTGTTAATGCTCTGAGGTACCATGAAAAAAGGAGACAGGAGGAAAGGAAAATGCCTGGGAGATAGTCAGTCTGACAGGCTCACCAGATGAGAGAAATTTTAAGTATTTTTAATGTGTTTTCTGCAATTTTGCTACTCATGAGATATAAAGAGAATGAGAGAACAGAGCAAACAGCCATTCAGGAGGTGGATAGAACACGTAAAGAGAAACTCAGCCACAAAATACAGCAAAGAGCAGAGCCCTTATAAGCTGGAGAAATTGCATCTGGATTATTCTATTCAAATAGAGGAAACAGAAATCCCAGCAAGGGATGCATAGCCATGTGCATTTATGGTGATAATGAAGCTGCTGGCCCCACTGCTCCCTGACTTCCTGACAGAGACAAACCCTTTGCCTCTTGGGTGATGCAGCAGAAGTCCTAGCAGCCAGCCACGTCCCAAGTTCTCCTGCCCAGGACTAATAGTCCTGTCTGGTCCAGGACTGCATAGTCCTGTCTAGTCCATCTCAGTCCATGATTTTTTTTTGCCTCTCTATAACCTCTCTAAGCAGCTGCTGAAGCTATCACCCCTTGCCTCTCTACTGTCTTTCTCCCTTGATTCTCTTGAACTATGACTGTCTCAGGTTCCTCCTCAGAATGTGAGCTTCCAAAATATCTATGTATCTTACATGTCTTTCTCCAGTGCCTAAAGCCAAATTACTTTTTAGTGGGTTTACAATATGTTTTCCTATTCACACATTACTGTTTATTATTGGTTGATGAGTTTTGGACACTACGGTGAAACTGTGGTTTGGCTGTGATCAGAACTTCTGAATGCACAGGAATCTTAGAGGGCAGATGGCTGGGTCTCAGAGCCACCACAAACAGTGTCTCATATAGGCAAACATGTCCACCCACAGCAGTTCTTGCTCATAAAAACACCTTCAACAGGTTGAAAAGAAGTTATGTAAATGGTTCCAGCATGTAAAAGGATTAATATTTTGTCTAGATTCCATTCAATAAGAATATTAAGAAAGCTACTCAGATCTGAGAACTGACCCTGTTGTATCTAACCCAGTAGGTACATTTCTGAACCAGAACTCTATCTACTCAGTCATTAGCTTTTCTGCAACATCTTAGTTTCCTAGAATCAAGTGAGAAACAATGCAAAAGGTTGAACTGAACATATACCATGTATTTTATCTCATCAGCTCATTGTAAATCAAAAGCATTCCACTGTACCTCCTTCAGAGATATCCATGCTGAAGCTGAATTTAACTGTATTTCCATTTGGATGACCAGTATGAACTGGGGAAGAGTGTCCTGGTCATTTGGTAAGTTCTAAATATGAGCTGTACATCATGTATGGTCATAGTCTTATTTATTTATTTATTTTGGTATGATGGAAACATCTTGACAAAAAAATCCTTTTCTGGCACTGAACCCTTGCATAATTCCTGGAGAACTTCTAGTCCTCAGTTTACACTGGAAGCTTGAAAAAGCAGGTTCTTTTTCAGTATCAGTATCTATTATATCAATGAAGGAATGGTGCAGCAACAGGGAAGATGGCCTTGACAGTAAGAGTGAAAGTAATCAGGCAAAAAGCAAAAATTTCCTTCTGTGTCTTTTTATCTGGGTGGATACCAGAAAAGGCTGCCCACATTCAGTGATGGGTCTTGCTGATTCAAATAGTCTGATCAGAAACTCCCTTAAGGGGTGCCCAGAGGCACCTTTTAGCTGATTTTTCATCCAGTGATGTTGACAACCAGGGTTAGTTACTCAATCAAGGTAGGAACTTGAAGCAATAGTCACATTCCCATTCAACAGCAGAGAGAATAGATGCATGTGTGTTTGCCACTCACCTGGCTTTTTCTGCTCTTATACAGTCCAAGACCCAATGTGAGGGACTGGTGCTACCCATAGCCAGGGTGTATCTTCCTATCTCAATAAACTAAATAAGGCACACACATGGTATGCACTCACTAATAAGTGTATATTAACCCAGAACCTTGGAATACCCAAGATCCAATTCACAACCCACATGAAGCTCAAGAAGAAGGAAGACCAAAAAAAGGGGGAACAAAATACCCATGGGAGGAGATGCAGAGACAAAGTGTGGAGCAGAGATGAAGGAAAGACCATCCAGAGACTGCCCCACCTGGGGATCCATCCCATATCAGTCACCAAACACAGACACTATTGTGGAAGTCAACAAGTGCTTGCTGACAGGAGCCTGATATAACTGTTTCCTGAGAGGCTCTGACACAAACAGAAGTGGATGCTCTCAGCAAATCACTGGACTGAGCACAGGGTCCCAATGGAAGAGTTAGAGAAAGGACCCAAGGAGCTGAAGGGGTTTGCAGCCCCATAGGAGGAACAACAATATGAACCAACTAGAATCCCCAGAGCTCCCAGGGACTGTATGTAGCAGAGGATGGCCTTCTGCAAGAGCAGTGAGGGCCCTTAAACACTGACTCCTCCAGTGAGACGTTTGAAAACATATACCACAAAGAACTTTTGTGGAAATTAAATATATTCTCTCTGTCTCTCACTCTCCCACCTCTCTGACCCCTCTCTTTTTCTCTCTATTTTTCTCTGTTGCCTGGAAAAGGAGAAACTTAGCAGAAAAGGTTTTTAAAATATTAATTATGTATTACTGAGTTTCATATTTTTAAATTTTTTTCTGAAAGACAGAAAATCAAAAAACACACTGTGTGTATGTATGTATGTATGTATGTATGTATGTATGTATGTATGTATGTATGTATCTTTTTGTTGTTGTTGTTTGTAAAGCAGGGTTTGCATTTCCTCGGTAAAAAGAGTGTTGTGGCATGTTTAGAGATCTTGGGGCATAAAAAAAGCCATTTGCCACAAGCTCCCAAATGGCCTCACTGTTGGTAATTTATTCAATATTGTGTTGGGATGTGTTGCTGTTGCTGTTTTTTTGGCTCACAGAGCCCTGTGGAATGGTTTTGCTTGTGATGTGTCAGCCCTCAGAACCCATTAGCATGCTTTCCTGGGTGTTCAGACTAAGTCGATTAGTTAGTATCTTTAAGCATCTACACTTACGATCATTAGAAAGATGAGAGAGAAGAGAAGACACAGAGAACACCCAGAAATGCTCCCTCTCCCACCTGCCAAAAGAGGGAAGCTGAGCCGGCCCAAGAGCTTGGAGAACTTGATGGATTCAGTGGAGCTTATGGAGAGAAAAGAGCCAAAGGGAAGAGCCGAGGAATCAGGAGTCTAGAACACACCCTAGTTGCTAGACTCTGCACCCATGGCCAACCCTTCCACCACACATGAAGAAAGTGAAGTTTTGTGTAACGGTTTAGGTATGTCATTATGTATTCAGCTTGTGCTGACTTTATCCATCTTGAGTCAAGGCCACCGTGGTTGCCTTGAGTAACTGAGCTGCTTTCTTTACAGTTTTATAGTTTAGTAGATAAATGAGCTAAACCATTAGAGTGGAACTCAGAGTTTTGTGAGTTGGACTGTGGCATCACCAGGCACATGGTTACCATCTTTGATATTACCTTGCTACCTTTCACTTAGATGAGGCCATGTTACCCCTGACCTATAAGCCTCTTCCTTTCAGCCCAAATCCCAGGGATTTGAGTTTCTTCCTGATGACTTAGACATACTTCTCTATTCAAGTTCCTTCTCACAACCCAAATCACACTCAGTGAAATCCCAGATCTGTCTGCCTCTTTCTTCAGCCTCATGACATCTGTGACCAGTTCTGATATTCTGGGACCAGTTTTTCCCAGAAGTGTCATCCCAAAGTTCCCCAAACTGATAACTCTCTTCATGTTCCCGTGTTAATAGCATTTGGAGGTGGGGATCTTTGGGAAGGTAATTAGGGATTGATAATATTATAGGATGTGTCCTTGTGATGATGTTAGTGGCTTTCTAAGAATAGGAAGAGAGCCGGGCATTGGTGGCGCATGCCTGTAATCCCAGCACTCGGGAGGCAGAGGCAGGCAGATTTCTGAGTTCGAGGCCAGCGTGGTCTACAGAGTGAGTTCCAGGACAGCCAGGGCTACACAGAGAAACTCTGTCTTGGAAAACCAAAACCAAAACCAAAACCAAAACCAAAACCAAAACCAAAACCAAAACCAAAACCAAAACCAAAACCAAAACCAAAACCAAAAAAAAAAAAAGAATAGGAAGAAGGACTTGAGTTTGTTTGCTTGGTCTGTCTCATGAGATGGTGCATCAGGAGGCTCTTAATGGCTGCTGGCTAGATCCTAGTGTCACGTTGCTAGTGTCATGTGGCTGCTGGCTGGATCCTAGTGTCACGTTGCTAGTGTCACGTTGCTAGGACTCTCTAGCCTCTAGTCTGTGTTTGCTTGTTTGTTTTCATTATTGGCATTGAACCTAGGACACCTCATGCAGACTAAACCTGTCCTCTTATCACTGGGCTAAGTCTTCAGCTCTTTCATTTTTTGCTTTCTGTTTAAGGTCTTACTAAGTTGCTGAGGCTGGCCTTGAAATCATTATTTAGCCCACATAGGCCCTCAGCTTGTCTTCCTGTCTTGGTCTTCCAAGTAGCTGGGGTTTCTAATCTTTTAATTTTTTTTAACAATATAAATTACTCAATCTCAGGCAGTTTGCTATAGCAATGGAAATTGGACTATGAAAGTAGACCAAACTATTTAAAATACTTTACATGCTTTTGTCAAATGAATAGTTTTGTGTAGGAAAAAAAAATCCAACTTTTTCCATATTGTTTTTTGTGAAAATAACTTATTGATAAGGTTTAATTTTAAAATTTAAGATTAGTGACAGAGAAGAAACAAAAATAATGGATAAAGGGAAAGGACTCTAAAATACTAGAAGATAAACTGAGCAAATGACATTCCTGCATCTTGTTCACAGTGTAGTTAGCAGCAGCAATCTGTTAAGGCAGATTGTTGCATCGCTATGCTTGGCCATACAACCTGCTCTTGGCTCTTCCTGGATCTCAGGACCAAACCTGCCGGTTAAGAATCCTACAGACATACCCTTTGCCTGGGTAGGTGTCTTGAATTAAGTAGTTGAAGAGAACTCTTGGGGGGAAGTGTAAACACATGTAGTTCTGTTCAGTGTGCATTTTGTTGGTATTGTGATTGCTGATATGACAAAGTTCTCCTTGAGTGTTAAACTCTTAGCATGAGGTGACTATGCAGGCTGGAGCTGGCCACACATCTTCTATTCCATCTGCCTTTCCAACCTCCAAAAGGAGAAAAAGGCAGGTTTTTGGTTTTGTTTTTGTTTTCTTAAGAGAAGACTTGTTCAGCTCTATTCCAGGCACCTGCTTTAGTGGTCACACTAGAATTCTATAACAAATAAACCTTGCTAGATATAGAGAGCTTGTGAACTAGCACAGCAGTGCATAGAGCAGTCCTCCTTGGGTGACTCACTAAGTCCCCTGGCAATTCTGAGGTGCTCGTGTGATCAGTCCCACCAGGCAAGGGTTTGGGGGAGGAAGTGATAGGATCCCACGGTTGCCTTCTTACGGAGGAGTTACCTTGTGTCTTTGTGGTAGTTGGTCCTGTTGACTTGTTGGGACTTAGAACCACTAAGGAAAGATACCCATGGTTGTGTCTGTGAGGAAAGTTTCCAGAGTGGATTAACTGAGGGCAGGGATACCAGATCTCAGTGGATATTGCCTTCCAACTGGCAGCTTAGATTTGAAGAGATCTGAGTGTGTCCCTGTCTTCTTCCTGAGAGAGTGTCTACCACAGCCACTGCTGCCACCAATCACTCACTGATGTCAAACTCCAGCTCCTTCAGACTTCCAGCACTTAGTGACAGCAGCTCTCTTGGTAATATCCAGGCTTTCCACACTATATTGGAACTTCTGAGGCATCTAGCTTCGTGGGCTGAGAAACTACCAGGTTCTCAGATGCTCCAGTGTCCAGATAGCCAATGTTAATATTTAACAATGATTACTATGAGAAGCCTGGAAGGGTGCTTGAGAATTAGCAGGCAGGGGATGGTGAAGTCAATGGTCCGAGCGTCATGTGTAGGAAACACAGTTTAAGAGAACACTGCTCATTGAGAAGAGAAATTATAGCATCTTAGAGATCAAATTACTTTGATCAAATTGCACAGGGTAACTCCTCCATAAGAAGGCAACTCAGGATCCTGCTGGCCCCTATTGGGTAAATGAAACTAATAATTCCCCTTTTATTTTATATATACAGTTGTTTCTATTTTCTAGAGAATCCTAATATAATCTTTCATATGCATACAAGGAAATAATTCATAACAGTCAAAATGAGCTAAGAACCCAATCTTGAGCTGTTGTGACAGAATGCATTAAACTCTGGACCCTTGCTTCACATATGAGAATTTCCCCAGGCTAGACCCCAGTACTTTGCCATAGTAGGGTCTAAACAACCAGAGAGAGTATGGAATTGCTCCACCAGGATCATAGATTTTTTTTAAAAACATGTCAAGAACCACATTTATATAATTCCATTTAAATTAAATGCCAGAAGAGGAAAAAATGGGAAGCAGGCATGTGGCTGGCAATGGCTGGAGGCATTGAGGGCGGGCACTGACTGTTGGGCCCAGAGGATTCTTCCTGGAGTGGAGATGGTGTTCTAAAATTGTTGTGACCTTGAGATTAACGCTATTGGCATATGAATTTTATTTTATTATGAAAAAAGCTTTATTTGACCTTTATTATGCTATACATTCACATGTAGCCAGGTGCTCCCCAGGAGGCCAAAAGAGGGCATGAAATCCCATGGATATGAAATTACAGGTAGTTTTAAGCACATACATGGGTGCCTGGAACCAAACTTAGATCCTCTGCAAGAACAGCAAGTCTTCTTAACAATTGAGCCATCTCTCCGGCCCCTAACGTATGCTCTTTAAATGAGTGAATTGTGTGGCATGCAAATTACATCTCACTAAAGTTGTTATTAACTATTTCTCTTGGAAGCTCTAATATTTTAAGTTTGGCTCCAAGTGACTTCAAGTGAGAACAGAGGCCACATGAGAAGTTTCAGACGCATATGGGTTTCATAAAATTTTCTTATTAGAGGAGGAAATGGCCAATTAATTAAATTTATATAAATAATTCATGTTCATCATAAAACATTTAAAACACCCATAATCTTGATACTTAGAAAAAAATCATTGTTAATATTTTAGGGCTAACCCTTGAGGGGTTTTCTATGCATATGTAAATTATACAGGGAAAGTGGATCATTTGATCTCTGAGATGGCATACTTCTCTTCACTAAGCAGTGTTCCATTAAACCTTTGCTCATACCATATGAAGCCCTGACCATTGGCATCACTGTCCTCTGGATCCTTTTTAGAAGCTGTAACTTCTAGAGCATCATTCCTAACTTCTCATATTAATCATTTTGGGGTTGTGAGCCAAAGCTTCCCATGGCCATTTGCTTTTTTTTTTTTTTAATCGTTTATTTTATTTATATGAGTACATTGTCTTCAGACACACCAGAAGAGGGCACCACATCCTATTACAGATGGTTGTGAGCCACCATGTGGGAATTGAACTCAGGACTTCTGGAAAAGCAGTCAGTGCTCTTAACCACTGAGCCATCTCTCCAGCCTGGCCATTTGCTTTTGAACGTAGTCTTTTTCATTATTAATGACTTTTGCTCTTAATTTTAATCTGAAAAAATTGTTTTCATGCTTTCCAATATGGTAGACTCATTTAATCTGTCATCTGTTGAGTAGTTTATTTTTAGCAGAGATAAAAAAAATGCACTAACTTAATTGTTTCCTTAGTTATTTTCTGGAAGTGTTTTATTGGGTCAAGTCTAAAGCTTCAGCTACTTCCAAATTGGCCTCCAAAGACTATACTGGGGCTGTTTGTAGCTAAGTGATAGAGTGCTTTCCTTGTTTTTCTTGCAGTAAAAAAATAAAACATTTAATGTCTATTTCCACCTACAATATATGAGGATATCTACATAACATATTTGTGAATTCTGGCTATTAATACAATAAATAAATTAAGTGGACCATTCGGTTCAGCTGATTTTTCATTGATTGCTAGTGATTATCAACATTTATATAAAGTTATAAGCTGTCTCTTCATTTTTGAGGATCTTGCTATGTCTTTTATGTGTGTGTGTGTGTGTGTGTGTGTATGTGTGAATGTGTGTGTGTGCAAGTATTGTTTATTTGGTGGGATTTAATGCACATTAAAATTTCATTACATTCATGTATTTATGTATTTCTCTCTCTCTCTCTCTCTCTCTCTCTCTCTCTGTGTGTGTGTGTGTGTGTGTGTGTGTGTGTGTGTGCGTGTGATTGCACATCTGTGGAGGTCAGAGGAGAACTTATATGGAGTTAGTTCTCTTTTTTATCCATGTGGATCCCAAGAATCAAACTCAGGTTGCCAGGTTTGGTGCCAAGCCATTTTTTTGGTTTTTATATCAAAGACACTAACCTTTTGAAATTTGTGGATATTGAAAATATATTTTATGGATCATTTTCTTTACCTTTATTGATTTTTTCCATATAGGAGTTGTGATTTTTAAAATTCAGATCTGTTTATAATGCCAAATAGAGTTCTGGTGCTCTTAGGTAGCTTTTAGTCATGTATTGAGAACCTTGTCAGGAGTCAATGTTTGTTTAGTGGTGCTGGGGATGGAACACTCATATAAAATTGCCAGTTTGAATAGGTAAAATATTGACAAATACTCACAATTTCATTCTAGCCAACTCAACATCTTTATTAATTATCAGCAACTCTGTTGCCTTTCCTGCAAGTCATCTAGTTTAGTTTGCAGAACAATGCCCTGATGTAGGAATTGCTCATCCTATGGAGAGATAAAGAAACCATCCAAAATGTAAATGTAATTGTTGGCAGTTACACTGCTAGAAAGCAGTAGAGCCAGGGGAGGATTCAGGTCAGTCTGACTGCAAACCTTGGGCTTTCCCCTGAAAACAGAACCATTTTTGATCCATTCCACTTACCATTGCTTCTATGCTGTGCAGTAAATTGAGGGATCTCAAATGTGGCCAGAAGATGTCAACTTCCCATAGGAAATTATTGGAGATACAGATCTGGATCCAGGGCAGGGACATGTTTCTGTGAAAATGGATCACATGAACACTCACTGAACCAGATCTGAGCAGTCCCGTTACCCTGCAAGGTAGGAGTTAGTCATCATCTCAGACTCACTTCTACTGAGGCAGAAACCTAGCGGAAGGTATGTGTGTTGCCTGTGGTTCTGCATAAAGCAGGAAGCTTTGTGGGTTTAAACCTTTGCACTTACTCTAATGACCAGGGTCTGTAGCTGCAACTACATCGTTCAAGGCTCTGCAGTTGGCTCGTTATCATTAAGAAGCCCATTACAGACCTTTACTTTGCAGAGTGTACCCTGTAGTAGGTGATAGGGGTGGGTTGAAGCATTGAAGAAGACATGGCTCAAAGGTTACAAGCATCATTAATTAGGCTGGGTTTCTTCCCAGGCTAAGAGAGTCAGAGTTTTGGTATAAAGCTACTGTGGAGGGGGCGGGGCCATGGCAGATAAGGTGCCCTTGGTTTTTGTTCCCACAGGTCAGATGCCTCATTCAAGGCACTTTTCAGTGACCACACTTCATCTGCAAAAAGCCTGGTGTGAGTCCGGGGGCTTTGTATGTCTAGGGTCTTACTGAGGATTATCAAAAGGCAAGAATAATGGTGATATTGTTTGCAGAGCCAAGGAAGAAAATCAGACCCGGGTGGAGGATTTATTTTTCTACCATAAAGCTGATGGGGCTCTTCAAAAGTTCACTGACTGTGGCAGTGGGTCTCCCCATTCGGAAACACTTCTGGATGACAAGGCAGTCTTGCCTAATATTGTGCGTACCCTTCTATCACCAGGCATCCAATTCCCTGTGAATTTTGCAATATAGCAACAGTAATGGAAAGCAAAATGATCTCTAAATAATGGTTTAAGATGGCTACTCGATAAAGGGCCCTGCAATAATTATGATCAATGGAGCATGGATTCAATATATATTGCCCATTTAGATGCACCAGATTAGTATAACAGCTTTCTTTAATGTTCTGAGTATTTTGCGTGTGTGTGTGTGTGTGTGTGTGTGTGTGTGTGTGTGTGTGTGTGTGTGGTGTAAGGACAGGAAGGTGTGGGAGCAGAGAAGAGGAAGGAGAGAGGAAAAGCCAGACTGCAGATTGCACAGGGCATCCTTCTGGCTTATGTTGACCTGTGTATAGGAGGTGACATCGTTGGAGGAAGGTTGAGCTTTTGGAGGCATGTGATCCATTCCTCAGTGTCCTTCGTGGCAGCTAGGATCGTGCAGAGGCAAGTGGAGCTGGTGAGAGGACACGAGAGAGAGAGACACCTGATCATTCAGTCATTTTGCAAAGGCTGCTTTCAGCAGAGTTGGGTGTAATCATGGAAATTAGACACACTGGGCAGCCAGCCAAAAGAACCCGCCCCCTACCCCCCATTGCAGAACAGGAGCGCTCTAGAAGGAGCAGGCTGGATAGTGCTCCCTTTGGGAAGCAGGGAGCGTGGAAATGTGTTTGACCAGGAGGTGGGGGGAATGATTTACTTGACATTAGTCCAAATCCACCCCCACCCCCAGGCCCCTAAGAATGGGAATTTTCTGTGACAGGCTGTCTGGAAATCTGGGTCTGTTCCCTACCTTTCATGTTCTGGGTTGATCCCAGGTACCCGGCAGGGTCTGTGATCAGAGTGTAATGATGAGGGCAGAGTGCCATATGGGCCGAATTCCTCAGGATAATGGGGATAAAATGATTGCAGTCGTTATCCCGACTTGCTTTGATTTGTCAGTTAACATAACAGCCCCCTCTCCACCCTTTCATGAAAGGACATCAGTAGGAAGTGTCACTGTTCCAAGAGAGGAGAAGCCAGCTTTCCGATCTGATAATCTCCCCTGATGTGGCTGTTGAGTGGCTAATTGGTTCAGTTTTGGCCTGGGGAGGCAGCTGCAGTTCAAATCATAATGGCGATTAATTTTCACTGAGCATCTACTATGGGCTGGGTGCTTTGTGGCAGTGATTCAGCACATGCATGCAGGCTGCTTACTGAATAAATATAGCTTCTGACTCTGCAGGCATGGGGTGAGACCTCGGGGCAAAGTTTCAAGTTGTACCAATACTACTGGTCAATGAAAATTGCTTTTAGTACCCAGTACCAAACATTAACTCTCACCTACATTTTATAATGATGGGCAGTAACAAACCCATTTCACTAAGGAAGAACAGGTAGAAACTTACAGACATTGACAGTCCTGCAGGATGCTCCATATCTCTTAAACAGTATAGATCCCTCTCCTCTTTTCCCCTTCAGCAATCATGGATGATCCTCACTACAGAAGCCTGGATTCCTGTGAAACTGGAGAAGGATCTGTAGGATCATCCAACTCAGCACATAGAAGACACGTACTCATGAAAACCCACAGAGAGAACTGGTCTGCCATAGCAGCCAGTGGCATTACTCTGCCACGTGTACCACTGGTGCTTGGTCACCATGGTCAGGGTGTGGAATACTCTCCATAACGCCCATTGCCAGGCACCAGACTAGGCCATAGCATCAAACTGAGAAGTAGCTGTCCTCTGAGGCCATGAGGAAAATAGATGTAAACTCGGTCCTGCCAGGAGTCCTGAGAGAAGCAACTGTGAGAATTCTGCATTATTCTGAGCCCTCCCAGTGGTGAGGCTGGGACTTAGGGCATACCCAGAGCTCATCAACACCTCAGCCCAATTTAACAATGTGCCAGGCTTGATTAAACCCAAAGGGCAGCTTGCCAAGTACCTCCTCCCCCACTTTAATTGTTTAGATTGTGCAGAATTTGAGTAAAATTTAATCCAGATGTTTCTGATTGGTTTAAATTTAAATCACCAGAAAATGTTCTTAAGTTGCTATTTGATGTTGAAGAGGCTTTTCAAGCTTTTTCCTCTTCTTAATAGGAGAGGTCACTTGGGTAGGGGTAAATGAGGCCCATGAACGTAGAGGTTTTGTCAGATTTGATTTGAAAACCCACTTTTGTGAAATCAGAGTCAGAACTCAGTTTGCTTTTGACCTGCTTTTCAAGTTCTTGCTATGACCATCTCAAAGGGAGAGGTGGGGAACTTTTTGTGTGGTCAATACCAGGGATCCAGACCTGACCTTCTCTGGCTCTTGGGTACAGCCCTTGTGACTCTGCATGAAGCAGCTTGGGCTAGGTGGCAGGCAGATTTCATCTTGGTTTGCTATCTGGCATTTGCTTAGCTGATGCATATCAGTCTGGTACCAAGTGCCTGAGCTGGAGCTGATCTGCAGGTTCTTTTACAAGGTTCTCACTCACAGCCTAGGGAAATGATTTCAAAGTGTGGTCTCTGAACAGGCTGTATCAGTGTTATCTGGGAATTTAGAAACGGGAATTCTTGAGCCCAGCCCAAGGCAAGCTGAACCACCATCTGTGCTACCCATAAACCTTCCAGGGGATTTCCATATATCCTGAAATTTAAGAGTCACAGGGTTAAGTGCTAGGTACCTAGTTAGATATTAGTAGGCTTGAAAGGTCATTGAGGATCATTCCTCCCTTCTTGATCAGAAACTTATAAACCAGGAACTGAGACAGCAGGACTCTTTGGATCTTTGAGAGATGTAGCTTGGTGTGCGGGGGTCAGGGGTGGTCTTATGTCACTGGGAACATGACCCAGAGGGGATAGTGGGACTCCAACACAGCGTGAAGTGGGCATCCCTCTGCCCCATGCATGATGCAATGCCTGGCCACAGCCATGTGGCCACTGGATCATGTATTAAACCTCCAAAGCCTTGATTCAAAGACAACTATTTTTCTTTTTAAGCCTATGATCTCAGATGTTTGTTGCAGCAATAGAGAGCTGACTAATAAAGGTAGTTGTGCAAGGCTTCCCAGAGAAGGTGTGCCTGAGTTTCAGAGGACCATGGAGGAGATAATGTGGTCTATGAAGACGCTTGGAGGCAGGGTCTGAGATGGCAAGTGCTGGAAAGGGTTTTAGGGTAAGTAGTAGCATGAGGCAGATAGGAAGTTTAGGCACTGGTGGGACCCATGGCATACTATGTCCCTCCTACTGGTTTGACTCCTACTTAACCCTGCTTTTCTCAAGGAGCATTTTGCAATCTGTGCCACTTCAGCCTGCACTGGGGAGGTATGAAGGGCAGCAGGGAGTAGCAGGGGAAGTGGAGGAAAAGACTGAGTTTAAGCTTAGAACCACAAGATAAGAGGTTCTTCATGAATGGCTTCCGTTGGGACATTGGTGGTACTAGTGGATTATATCATTGTTACCATATCCAGTCACCCACAAAATGGGGTCACAAGTCATTTGCTTTGCACCCAACATACTTGTAATGGTAGAATCTTTCCTTCTGCTCTTGTCATTCTCTATTTTAGCTGGTGATGGTCTCATCATGCCTCTGTGTGTATTTCTACCTTGCCCTTACCTGTATCATTGTGACTGCCTACCTCAGAGAATGTTGCCCCCTGAACTGTCATTGGTCACCTTGGTTCACAGCCAAACACCCCAGCCATTTTATCTGTACCCTAATTATGTGGAACCCACAATGGCCTTATGTTGCTTAGCTCTTACTGGTATTTCTGATTTCTCTTCTCTCTTTTAGAAAAGCATTTCTCACATAGATGCTTGGGAAGTCTGTGCATGGAATCAACACATGTGCAGTGGTCTGGAAGCTTGGTGCTTGGCTGCAAGGTCACACCAATGGCTCAGTTCATTTTCCTTCTCTGAGAAAAGTAAACCATCAACCGAACCATCCAATTAAATATAAGCCATTATTGTCATTTTGTTGGAACAGGGTAGTATAGGACAGAAGAGAACCTTGAAAGCATAGTCATGTGTCTGCAGGATGCAAACGTGGTCATAGGTTGTCTGTGCTTTGAATCGCCCATTCCTCCAATGCTGAAGTCTTAACTCTCCATTACAACATGTCTATCCCTGCAAAGAGAGTCCTGTGCACCTTTGACTTTCCTCTGCTACCCACAGCCATCACAGGGTAAGCTATTCTCCTGTTAAAGGACTTTGGAGGCTTGAATTTTCTTTCCCTGATGTCTTTTCAGTCTCTCACTAGGCCCTGACCCCATCTTGGATATGTGTATATGACTTCATTCCATCATTCAGGATCTTGCCCATCGCTGCACTGAGAGTAGCTTCTAGAAATCATTTAGAATGTCTTGTCTGCAGACTGGGTGTTGATTATATCTATCACATTTATCACACCCGTTCTGTTGCTTTCTGAGGCTTTCCACTGTGGTTCCATGAACAAGTACAAGACTGCTTTGTTGCCAATGACTTGCATGTTGAGGTAACAGTAATTATGGAACACTTGGAAGTCAAGTCCAGGATTGAGATCAGACTTGCTTTTGGGTGCTAGAGCAAAGAATGCATTAGTACCTAAGGTAAAAACATCTTTTTCTAGGGGTCTGGGCAAATCCCCTTAAATGACTCGATTTCTATGCTTTTATTGAAATATATTTCTGCTACTGAAAACCTGTCAGAACAATTTCACATTTTAAAGTGCTGTAGGAATGTCCCTAGGTTGAAACTTCATGCCGTTCGCCAGAATGCCAACCTTTATTCCTGGATGTATTTCCCCCAGCTGGCTTTTCTCTACCTGATAATAGAGGCATATAACAGAAAAGCCGCAAGAACTTTCAACCTCAATGTGGCAAATACCACTGTTACCATACAACCAGCAATAGGAACCTGAAGTCCTTGGAATGACTCTGGCAAGAGCTGGTACAGCAGTTCTGATAAAACATGCCACCTTTCTCACTGAAGAGTTAAAAATGAGTGATAGAAAAGCCTGCTGCATTTATTCTTTCTTTCAAAGTGGCTCTCAGCAGTCATAATAATGTGTTTTCTGAGCTCTTAATGACACCATAAAAGGGGGCTTCTTCTTGCTGAACCTCTTCACAAGAGCACCCTGGACAAGAATCTTGAGGAATATGCTTTAAAATCACCTGCCAGCTAGATATGTGCCAAATCTACTAATTAGCCACATTTTCTATGCTGCTGTCAGGTTAAGAAATGGGATGAGGACTTTGGAGTGGATAGAATGGGTAATATACAAATATTTTGGATGATACATAATCAGTTAATTGGTTTATTAAATTATAAAATCATTGTTTGCTCGAAAGAGCAATAAAACTAACTAAATGAAGAGTCACCCCTTTGAAGACTTTGTACATAAATTATGGACTTGCATCACTTGTAGCAGCCTTGTTAGACAAAGGGCTCTTTATCTTTATATGCCATGGCTACAATGTATTGTGCCACAAATGATGGCACCGACTTTGTGTCTACATAATTACAGAAATCTTATCCCTTTCATGTTTGCACATCATTTTCAGTTTTTTGGAATAGTTAAACTCCATTTCACTTTTTAATAACATTTTAGAAATCATTGCAGTTCAGGTAAACAGAATTTGATTGCTTTGATGGATTGAAAATGGTTAGCTCAGCCTGAGTTTATTTGATTTGTTTCTTCAGGGATTACAAAGAATAGGATTTTATCTCCAGACTGACAAAAGAGACAAACTCTGCATTTTTGCCTATGCAGTCAGTGGCAGAGATCCTAAACCACACAGCCCTTCCATAGGGGAATTTTTTAAGGCTAGGGCTCGATTCTGAGTTTTCATTCCATCAGATGTGGGGTGAATAGAGGGGAAGAAGCTTCACTCATATTTAAAAAAAAAAAGATCTAGGTTATTTCACAGCACTGAATAGGCAGAACCCAGGGAGGTAATTTTAAGAAACAATGCCTATCTTCCTTAGCAATGACCAGTTTAGGGAAGGCTCATCTGCTAATTAAATAGATTTTTAAAAGGCAAGTGCAGATTGCTTGATAGGGCTGTCCCAGAGGCATAGCCCCATGAGTTTCTAGGAAGCTTGCTCCAAAACCTAGGAAGATTGCAGGTGTTTCTGACACAGATGTTTCTTGTTCTTGCAAACACAATGGACTAGCAGCATGGCAGGAAGAAGTCAGGGACAGGTGGCTGTGCAGTGCAGAGAAGGGCTCAGACATAAGGCTTGTGGCAGCAGCCCTTGCTTAGTACTGGCCTGTTTTGGGGGGAAGGGTGGTGTCCCTTAGTTCTTTGTTCTTCAAGAAAACATGTTTCAATTTTGACTGAGTTGTTGAGTCACTGAACCCTATAAATTGTGAGCTTGTAACAAGGTGTTTGGAAGAAACATCATGTATGTATCTATCTGTTTATCTATTATATATCCTTAGTCTGCATCTGCAGACAACGTATACTATACACACATATTCTATAGACATCTATCTATCTATCTATCTATCTATCTATCTATCTATCTATCTATCTATCATCTATCTATTTATCTATCTATCATCTATCTATCTATCTATCTATCTATCTATCTATCTATCTATCCATCATCTACCTAATTATTTGAGTCAGGGTTTCATTCTGGCCTTGTACTGGGTTCAAATCATTTTCTAATTTTCAGAATCTGGTACCACACATGTATGCTCCAGCATGCTTTGCCTAAAAGTGGGGATCCACAAAAAACCCTGGAGTTCTGTGACCTTGAACCCATTTTGAACTTCACTTCTTTCAGCTTTCTCCTGGGGTCCCTAGAAGGGGTTAGATGGCTTATATAAGCTCTGCATGATGAAGGATGGATGTGCCCTGTGTGATGCTGATGCTGATGCTGCTAAGTATCTATTGAGGGTGTGGTGATTTCCCTGGGATACCTACTTTCTGGTAAAAAAAAAAACTGTATATAGCTGTATAGAGGTGGATAAAGATGGAAAACATTCTGGCACCTTCTGTCCTAAGGTCTTTAATGAGGGATGGTATTCTAATACAACCCTATAGGGTTACAAGATCCTTTGTTACATCATGATGAATCCCTTTGACTGTGACTGAAACAGCCCAATTTCATAGATTCCATGATAGAAAAAAAAATCACAAGTGTTCAGCAAATAACCACACACAAATAACAACCAGGTCAAATCTCATTACAAGAAACCCCCTTATAAAGAGGAAAAACCCAACAACCCCAAATGTTCCTAATGGCACCAAAATATTTCCCCATATTCTTTTTTCTGGTTAATTGATTTAAAAAGAAACTGATGCAATAAAAATAATAGTCTGGGTAACCCTTTGAAATCTTATCCAATGACATTTGGTTTTGATATAAACCAAATACTGGAGTTATGCAGAGTAAATTCATAATCAGAGAAGGAGATGTCAATCACAGACTGGGGTAAGAGGAGATTTTGTTTTGTTTTAATTTATATTTTTGTGCAGTATATGTGTGTACATGCTTGTGTGTGTATACATGTATGTATGGGTGAGCATGCAGGTGTGAGTATGGGATGAGGTTAGCATCAAGAATCTAATTGCTTTCCTTCTTGTTTTTTTGAGAGAGGTTCTCTCACTGGAGCTGGAGTTCATTTGCTGACTGGCTGGCTGACAATCCCTATGGCTCATCCTATGTCTGCCACTCTAGTCCTGGGGTCATGGGGGGGGGGGTGCTGCCACCATGCATGGCTTTTTATGTGCATGCTAAGAATCTGAACTTAGATATTTAGGTTCCTGCAGTGGCATATAACCTGCTGGGTTGTCTCTCAGCCCCTTGATTTTTATTTGTATATAAGGAGGAATTTCAGGTTGAGAAAATTTTGCATAAAGGAAGAATAATAAAAAACAAGATGGAGGAGGCTGGAGAAATGACTCATCTATTAATTTGCTGTTTCTTCAGAAAACCAGAGTGTGGCTCCCAGTACCATACCAGGCATCTCACAGCTCCCTGTAACTCTGGATCTAGGGGATCTAAAGCCCTCTTCCACGGGTATTAGCTTATACATGTGCAAACCTACAAACATGTAAACGTAAAAATATATAAAATTAAAAAATACCCCCATCTCTCTCTCTCTCTCCTATCCTATATCTATCTAAATCTGTCTATCTACCTGTCTATCTATCACCTATCTAATCTTTTAGAGAGAGTCTTACTATACAACACTGACCATCCTGGAACTTTCTGTATAGACCAGACAGGTTTTGAAACCATAGATACCAGTCTGCCTCTACCTGACCCCTCATCTATCACCCCTCCATCAGTGCTCAGATGAAAGGTGTGTGCCACCATATCTAACAAAAAATAGAATAAATATTTTAAAATAAGTGTGGATAGCAATATGATGGGAAGAGAGAAACGCTGGCAGAGGGTTAAAGGCTCCCCGAACAGTGCTGGCTCTTATTTCTAACCCGAGACATAGGAATAATATTTGAGAAAGAGCAAGCAGCCCCCACTACAGTAAGGATTTGCTTAAGCATTCAGGAAATGGACGCACATACATATTTAGTTTTTCATTCCTCTGCAGCTTCCAGCAGGCCACAGTTCCCCTGAATCTCTGTGCTAAGATCATCTGTAGCATTGCTTGCAAGGAGTTGAGACCCTCCTTCAGAGATTGGTACATACTGCCCAGAATTTTAGGCACTGACTCTCCAATGTGCTTGCTCTCTAGGCATTCCCATGTAGCTGATGACCCCTCTGACTCACGGCCCCACCACCCCAAAGCATTGCTTCTTCTATTCCCCCTTCTCTATGGAGATTGATAGGAAGATTAAGAAACAGCACTCAAGGTGCAGTTAGGACACTTTTAAGGGATGGGACAGTGTGAGGTTGCATCAGAGGTAGAATACAGTTATTGTGTAGAAAGGGAATGGACCGCATTTAGGGACAGTGAGGGATGACAGCAGCTCCTGCCAGTGTCTAGAGGATAATCAGTTGACTTGGAATGTGCAACTCTGGGTTGTAGGGAAGAGAGCTGTCATCTTGGCTAAAAGTCAAGAACATGTCTATGGATAATGACCAGAGATGGGTCAAAGACCCAGGAAGCTTTGCAAGGCCAAGTCAAGCAAGGGTCTATGCTGAGATGACAGGTGATAGACATGAATACAGGCTACCAAGACCCTTGTCTAGGAACAATGTGCTGCTCATACATGGGCAGTGACATCAGCAGACCACCTCCAGCTGATAGCAAGGACCACCCCTTTTGCCCCTGGGAAACCTGCAATCAGTGTTTGAAGTAGGAGGATAGGGTCCAGTCTCTACTACACGTGGGCAGCGTCCACTTCGGTTGTCAGAAGTGTACAATTTCTCCCTTGGATCAAGCCTTGGTTTCTTGTTTCCTTTTCCAGATGCTGATCCTTGATGAACATGGTGCAGCCTAAAATCAACCACAGCATTTACTTCCAGAAAACCCACTGTATGCCCTTAGGAAAAAACTCTGGACATGATGCTCATGGCAGAGTAAGAAAGATATATAGAAAGGTAACTGAACAGGTGGAATTTTGTGCAATCAGGTCAGGGAAAACTGTGGGTAACCAGAGAGAGGTGGTCACTCCTTGCCGCTCCAGTCAGGTCCTAGTTCTCAGGAGGTGTGCAAGAACATGGTGGACTGAGCCCTCTCTCAGCTCATAGGCCCTGTCCACTATTCAGAGTTCCTGTATATTAACCCTCCAGTTGGTCATTAGGTTTTTTATGGGAGTGGTGCCCCCTGTAAGATGATTATGGAGGAACTGGAGACTCAGGATCTACTTTCAGCCCTTTGCTCATTACTTTTCCTTGAAAGATTAAACTCTTCCAGTGCTCCCCCAGGCCAAGACCCCAAGGTGAAAATCCTGCCAACCATGCATGATCTGAGTGTACTTCTCCTCTAACTCACACGTAAAATTCTTCTCTTCAATGTGATGATATTTGGAGACAGAGTCTTTGAGAGACCATGAAGATTGAGCCCTTGTAAGTAGGATAAATGTCTTTATAAACAACACTCCAGAGAGCTGCCCTGCCCTTTCTGCCATGTGAGGCAGTTGAAATTGGGGCACTGCCTGGAGTCACCAGGAGATCGTCCCCTCCATATATTCTCTGTAATTCAGGAACAAAATCCCACATACCATATAGCTCATGAGTAAGTCATTTATTTCGCACAGGTCTGAGGCTACAAAGTCCAAGACTGAGCTAGTGGGGGATTCTGGAGACTTTCTGCTCCTTGATTTCTGCTGTCTCACAAAAAACTGGCCATGGAAGTTTCAATACCAAGGCTGAAGAGGCAGAGAAAGGAGCCTACTAGTCAACCAGCCAATGAGAACCCTTGTCTTAAAAAACAAGGTGGTTGGCACTTTAGAAATGATACCTGACGTCATACCAGAACATACAAACACAAATGCACAACCCCCATCCCCAACACAAAAGTGTTCATGACCTGACTCCTGGATCCATGGAACTTAAGGGTACAGGCTGCTACTGGGAACACCTGCCTAGGGCCTGGAAAACATAAGTTTCATTTGGCACCTTCAATCTTATCTATGACTGAATACTTTGCAGCATTTAGGATTCTGTTATATAAAGTGATGGCTGACAGGCACAATTCCAGCCCATTAACATATATGTAAAGTTATTTGACTTTGTACAATTCTTTTCTTGTTAAACATTTTCCTTTTCCAGTTGGCATGCAATGTAAAATCCTACATTAACTCTGTCAATCTGTTCTTATAGCCTATCCCATCAAATGTCCTGCAAGTGAAGACCAGAAACAATGACCAGCAGAACTCCAGGATGCCTTTGTGTAGTGGTTTGAACAGGAATGGCTCCCAGAGGCTCGTACATTTGAATGTTTGTTTGGTCATTAGGGAGTGGCACTACTTGACAGGGATGAGGAGGCATGGCCTTGCTAGAGCAGCTGTGGAAGTGTTTCACTGGGGTCTCAAATGCAGAGGCAAGCCCCAGTCTCTCTCTCTTCTTGATGCCTAGAGATCTGGATATAGAACTCTCAGCTCCTTCTCCAGCACTATGTCTGCTTGCATGTTACCATGCTTCCCACCATGGCAATTTGGACTAAATCTCTGAAATCCTAAGGAAACCACTGCAGATGATTAATTCCTAGTGATCCAAACTTAAGGCCATTTTACTGAAGCTTCCATTTCTAATTCATGTTCACATGAAGTAAAAGGGAGACCCACCCAGAGAAATTGTCTTTTATAAAACATCATAAGAAGCTGACCATGCCAGAGAGGACAGGAACCTTTCCAGGGAAGACAGATGAAAAAGCCCTTTAAAGTTGTATTTATAATGTAGATATTTGTGATTTCTAAGAAGAACATTCATTATATAGTATAAAGGGTAGTTTGGGTTCTATCTATCTATCTATCTATCTATCTATCTATCTATCTATCTATCATCTATCTATCTATCTATCTATCTATTGTCTATCTATCATCTATCTATCTATCTATCTATCTATCTATCTATCTATCTATCTACCTACCTACCTACCTACCTATCAATTGATCGACAGGGTCTCACAATATCCTGAATAGCCTGGAACTTGCTATGTAGAAAAGTCTGGCCTCAGCTATATCAGGGTCCCTTAAGTAGGCACTAGCTGTCCTATACCATAGTGTCTGAGTTTAATGACTGATTATGGGATGGATCCCCCCTGGTGGGGTAGTCTCTGTATGGTCCATCCTTTCATCTTAGCTCTAATCTTTGTCTCTGTAACTCCTTTCATGGGTATTTTGTTTCCTATTCACAGGAGGAATGAAGTATCCACGCGCTGGTCTTCCTTCTTGATTTTCTTGTGTTTTGCAAATTGTATCTTGTATTCTAAGTTTCTGGGCTAATATCCATTTATCAATGAGTGCATATCCAATGACTTCTTTTGTGATTGGGTTACCTCACTAAGAATTATATCCTCCAGATACATCCATTTGCCCCACTTCTCGTACAGAAGTGGATCCTCATAATCATCTATAAGATGGAACACAGGGCCCACAATGGAGAAGCTAGAGATAGAACCCCAGGAGCTGAAGGGGTCTGCAACCCTAGAAGAGGATCAACAATATGAACTAACCAGAACCCCCAGAACTCGTGTCTCTAGCTCCATATGTAGCAGAAGATGGCCTAGTCAGCCATCATTGGGAAGAGAGGCCCCTTGGNCTCCCCTCTCCCTCATGTGCACACTTGCATTCTGTTCTGTGAATGTCTATCAAATGTGCTCTCACATCTTGTAGAAGTCAGAAAACAACCTCAGGTACTATTCCACCTGTCCCATCTTGTTTGAGACAGTTTCTTGGGTTTCACTAACACTTTGCGGAATTCTCCTGTCCCTGATTCCCATCTCACAGCACAAATGCTAGGACTGCAGATGTGTACAAACGCATCTTGTCTTTTTATTGGCCAGATTAATTCTGGGGATTTGTTTCCTTCCTGAGCCATCTCCCTAGTGTGAGACTCTAGTTTTTAATTGACAGATGGTAAAACTGTTGAGGCTTCTGTGGTTGTTTCCAAACTTACATTCTTACCGTTCTTAGAATATATCATGGAACATTCTTTCTGTATGTCTGTGCTCCAGGCTCCTGACAAATTTTCATTAATCCCTGGAACATACATAATGGTGATAATGAAAACAGTAGGACCACTTATTGCCCACCTACTAAGTGCCAGGCTTTGTGAGAAATACCTTATCTATCTGTCATTTCATTTTCTCACTACTCTTACGACAAAACTATTCATATCTCCACTGGCAAAGGAACAGACTGGGATCCAGAGAAATTATAGCTTCTGGAGATCTCCACAAACATATACAGAAGTGCTTGCAGGTGCTGTAGCCCCCAAAGCCATGCTACCTTCAACTACCAGGCTGAGCCATGGACCCTGGACCATGCAGAGGCTGCTAGTTCAGTAATAGCCCATTCATCTCATTACTGTCAACATGGTCCCAAGTGTAAAGGAGCAGAAAATTCTCTAGACTCGGGAGAGCTGTACTGGAAAGAATGTGTGTCATTAACTTTACAGATATTACTTATATGTTTATTCTATGATGCCAATTAGATATAGCAATTAGATATTTATTGGCTATTTATTATTAATTAGTTATTCATTAAATATTCATTGTGACTGTGTCAATTTAAACTTTCACCAGTGAAGTGGGCTGGCCATGTAAATCTGTCAACCCAGCTACAAAGGAGGGTAAGGCAGGGACATCCTAAGTTAAGGCCTGCCTGGGCTAACAAATGAGTTCAAGGCCATCCTGGATAACTTATGGATCAAACCATTTCAAAATAAAATATTAGAAGAGGGCTTGGGATGCATCCTAGTGATAGAGTGTTTGTCTAAGGAGATCCTAGGTTCCACTCCCAGCACACTGCAATCAAACAACTATAATGATCCCTTCGCCAGCCAGATAGAGGATCTTTATTTTCTTCACACCCTTGTCTTCATCCAGACCAGGTATCACTACTTTTAAAAATAAAAGTATGATGGAAATTGATTGTTACCTCATTGAAGTTTTTTCTGCATTTTGTTTATTAATAGATTGTAAAATATATTGTCCAGTTGACTTTCCTTTTCTGGTAATAGAATAGTCTTATGGGCTTTTTCTTATTTGTTATCTCTTTCTTTAAAAAAAGATTTATTTTACTTTTATTATGTGTGCATGTGTATTTCTGTGTATATTTTCATGAGCATGTACCCGCAGAGACTAGAAAAACTCCCAGGTCTCCTGGAGCTGGGGTTACAACCACTACAGCCTGACCTAGGTCCTGAGAACAGAACTCAGACCTGCAGGAGCAAGAGCAAGTGCTGGTACTGCTGTGCCATCCCACTAGCCTCTATTTTCTTGGGTTTTGGTGTTTAGTTGGTGTTGTTAAGGATGGGTAGAATGCTACTCTGTTGTTCAATCTGGGCTCAAATTCATGGGCTGAAGCAATCCCTCTGCCCCAGCTTCCCATGTAACCGAGACTACAGCCATTCTGCAACATTTTCTCATGTAGTATTGCCCTTTTTCTCCCCCCCCCACCTTTTCCTTCCCATTTTTCCTTGATGCTGATACTTGGATCCAGAGACCTGTGTATACTAGCCAAGTGCTCTAACACTCACTCCATTCCATAAGAATCCTCAGACTGAACACCAAGGTTCCATTAGCTGGATGTACTACAATACTTTCAGCTAGTGTCTTCTGATTTTGTTTAAGGTAACTTTTACAAACATAATTGCATACACAATCCCTTGTTCTTTCTCCCTAGCTGGTATTCCAGCATCTCATTTACAGACTTGTTCATACTGTCTTCTAATTTTTAAGTTTTAGCTTCACACTGAGGCCTATAGTATATCTAAAACATATTCTTTACACCAGAGCTGCAAGAGTGACTGGGCTTTCTTTTTACACAGAAGAACAACACATTCTTGCACTCCTGCATGGTATACAAACATCCTTCCACACAGATCTGTAATGTTACTCTCTGCTGTCCAGTTATTATGCTTAAACATGGTCGTTTCTGATGCTATCTCTTTCTGTATTACTAACTTAGCTAATGTGTCTTATAAAATCTAGCCGTGTGTTTAAAGTCAAAATGCTTTTGTTAGTCTATATCATATAGATCTTAGCCATAGTCTGTCAGCAAACGACTAAGCAATGAATTTGTTGTCTGATGAATTAAATTCGCTGGTCTTCCTATGTTCAAGGTTTAAAACTGAAAAGTTTCTTATTCAGTGTGATTCACTGGTGATTCACTGGCAGTCACTAGAGCCAGACAGTGAAATCAAACATAATTTAACTGTCTTATGCCTATTTAAATAAAGGTCAGAATCTCAGGTAATTGGCTAGTAAACAGAACATCTGTTCTATTGTTCAAAATTGAGTGGTTTAGGGCCCTGAATTACAGAAGGGTCAGCCATTTCTTCTTCTTCTTCTTTTTTCCAATTTTTATTAGATATTTTCTTCATTTACATTTCAAGTATTATCCAGTAAGTTCCCTATACCCTCCCCCATCCCCGCCCTGCTCCCCTACCCACCCACTCCCACTTCTTGGCCCTGGCGTTCCCCTGTACTGGGGCATATAAAGTCTGCATGACCAAGGGGCCTCTCTTCCCAATGATGGCCAACTAGGCCATCTTCTGCTATATATGCAGCTAGAGACACGAGCTCTGGGGGTACTGGTTAGTTCATGTTATTCTCCCGGCTATAGGGTTGAAGACCCCTTCAGCTCCTTGGGTACTTTCTCTAGCTCCTTCCTTGGGAGTCCTGTGTTCCATCTAATAGCTGACTGTGAGCATCCACTTCTGTGTTTGCCAGGCACTGGTATAGTCTCCCACGAGACAGCTATATCAGGGCCCTTTCAGCACTATCTTGCTGTCATATGCAATAGTGTCTATGTTTGGTGGCTGATTATGGGATGGATCCCCGGCAGCCACAGTCACTGGTTAGTCCATCCTTTTGATTCAGCTTCACATATGATCTCTGTAACACCTTCAATGTGTGCTTTGTTCTTAATTCTAGGAAGGGGCGAAGTGTCCACATTTTGATCTTCATTCTTCTTGAGTTTCATGTGTTTAGTAAATTGTATCTTGGGTAGTCTAGGTTTCTGGGCTAATATCCACTTATCAGTGAGTACATGTTATGTGAGTTCTTTTGTGATTGGGTTACCTCGCTCAGGATGATGGCCTCCAGATCCATCCATTTGCCTAGTAATTTCATATATTCATTGTTTTTAATAGCTGAGTAGTACTCCGTTGTGTAAATGTACCAAATTTTTTGTATCCATTCCTCTGTTGAGGGACATCTGGGTTCTTTCCAGCTTCTGGCTATTATGAATAAGGCTGCTATGAACATGGTGGATCATGTGTTCTTATTACCAGATGGAACATCTTCTGGATATATGCCCAGTAGAGGTATTGCAGGATCTTCTGGTAGTACTATGTCCAATTTTCTGAGGAACCACCAGACTGATTTCCAGAGTGATTGAACAAGCTTGCAGTCCCACCAACAATGGAGGAGTGTTCTCCTTTCTCCACATCCACACCAGCATCTGTTGTCACCTGAATTTTTGATCTTCGCCATTCTTACTGGCGTGAGGTGGAATCTCAGGGTTGTTTTGATTTGCATTTCCCTGATGATTAAGGATGTTGAACATTTTTTTCATGTGCTTCTCAGCCACTGGGGAAAAATTCCTGAATACAACAGCAAAGGCTTGTGCTGTAAGATCAAGAATTGACAAATGGGACCTCATAAAGTTGCAAAGCTTCTGTAAGGCAAAAGATACTGTCAACAAGACAAAAGGGCCACCAACAGATCGGGAAAGGATCTTTACCAATCCTAAATCAGATAGGGGGCTGATATCCAATATATGTAAAGAACTCAAGAAAGTGGACACCAGAAAATCAAATATTCCCATTAAAAAGTGGGGCACAGAGTTAAACAAAGAATTCTCAGCCATTTCTTCTTAGAATGTGCCTTCTAGGTGCATTTTACAAAATCAGCCACCAGAGGGCAGAATGCGCATGAGCATCCTGGGTGAAGGAAGACACAGGAGTCCATGTTGCTTATAAGCTTTCCTGATGAGCTAGCAGTAACTTTTTTGGCGAGGTTTTTCAGCCATTAAGGATGGTGGTTGTTGCTGGTTATCCCAGTTGAAGCCTCTTCATATCCTGACAGAGAAACTCGCTTTGTAATTGTGGTCAAACTTTTGACTTTTGTTACAAGAAAATGTTGTTTAATGAGGGGGAGGAAGAGAGGTAGGAAGGTAGGGGAGGGAAAAGGAGAGGAAGAAAGAGGGAGGGAGAGAAAGGGAGAGGGAAGAAGGGGAGAGGGAGAGGAAGGGGAAAGGGGAGAAGGGGAGAGGGAAGGGAGAGGAAGGGAAGAGGAAGGGGAAGAGGGAGAGGAAGGGGAAAGGGTAGAAGGGAGGGGAAAGGGAAGAGAGAGGAAGGGGGGAGGGGAAAGGGAGGAGGAGGGAGAGAGAGAGGGAGGGAGGGGAGGGAGGGAGAGAGAGAGACAGACAGATGGAGATTCTAACCATGGGAGCCCAGTGACCTGCCAGTGGGTAAGGTAATGTTTCTAAGGAGGCATTCTCTTTTTGACCACGCTATTTCCATGTTCATGATAGGGGAAGTGGATAGATGCAAGTGTTGTGGTCTGGGAAACTGGTCCACCGTCCCTGGTGTGGTTAAGTCATGCACCATGCTGTTTTCCAGTATTGCCTCTTTTCTTTCTTTTCTTTTCTTCTTTTCTTTTCTTTTCTTTTCTTTCTTTCTTTCTTTCTTTCTTTCTTTCTTTCTTTCTTTCTTTCTTTTGACAGGTAGTAAATATGTCACATCTTAGGAAATTAGCTACTGCATAAATTTTCTCTTAGGACTACTGCAGAGGAACCTGGACTTGGTCTACACACAATAAGCATGCTCTGCCAAGGGATTCTTTAAAGCTCTTTGTTGTTTGATATTCCACAGGTGCCACTGTCCTGCTTTTAATTAATCGAACTTCATTTGAAAGAGGTGCCTTCATATTGGAGAAGTCATTCAGATTAGGCTTAAAAAGAAAAATACTTATGACTTAAAAATGTTATGAAAGACCTTTTTAGTTTGAATCTATAGCAGCTGTGATTAGTAAAATTACTGGACTTTGTTCATAAGATCTTTCTATTGGCCTCCCTTGTTTCCCTTGGAAATCCCCTGTAGTTGTCATAACCAAGCAGCATCAGCTACACCCATCCCACAGTTGCACCAGCCTTGTGCTGGCTTAAATAGTTTGTGTCCCTGCTGAGCTGTAAGGCCACTGAGAGCAGGGACCTTATGCTGGTCTATGTCTCTGTGCTGAGAACCAGCACTGAGCTCAGCCAACATGAAGTCTAGTTCAGGACTATCTTCTTCAGTTTTCCCGCATCACCTCTTGGGGGTGCAACTGAGCTTTCACTTCACAAGTCTTGTTTGAGCTGTCTGCTCCCTTGATGGGAGGCGCTCCAGCCACATGGCGCCCCTACATGCTGAGACTCCCGTGTGCGTGTTCTTCAGACGCCTGTGGTATCCAAAAACTGATTTACACGAGCTTAAATCCAAGCCTTCTGACACTTCAAAAAGTTGAATTTTTCTCATCCAGCATGATAAATGGCTTTCGTGTGCCTAGGCCTTTAAGGTTTATGTCCAGGGAGGGCAAGAAAGGGTAATGAAAAGAACATGGCCTCTTGGGTCAGTCAGTAGATGTCTACATATTGGTTGCATGCATGCATGAATGGTTCATGGGGTAGGATATGGGGCACACTGCAAATAACACACGTGTTGAGTGCTTTGCTTTAAAGTTTTGTCATGTTCACTCTTAAGAACTCTTGAGGTAGAAAGATCCATTTTACAGCTTAGAAACACAGAGTGACAGTAAAGCTCTGAAGCTACAGAATTAGTAAATTTCTAATTCTTGATTGTAACCTGGAATTTAGACTCTCCAAAGTTTTTACCCACTGTGCTGAGTTGTGAGCATATAGAACTTTAGGTAAAGAACAGGTGGTAGTGCCAGAGAGCCTCGGAAAGCCTTTTTTTAAAAAAATTATATAAAACAGTATGTGTCTTAATTTGTGTGTGTTTATGTGTGCAAGTACACCCGTGTGTGCTACCATATCCCACCACCAACTACCATATCTGCATGTGTTTTTCCATTGAGTTCAGGGAATTAAACTCAGTTCCTCATGCTTGCAAGATAAACACATTACTGACTGAGCCACCACCACCACCCAGCCTTAACATTATACTTTGATGGAATAACATAGAACTAAAAAGGATTGACAAACATAAGTTTGAATTCCCAGATTTTTTGATCTTTCTCTAGAAAAGAGAAGTCAGCATTGAATGAAGACAGAACTCCAAGCTTCTAAGATATTGGCCTTCTTGGAGTGGCAGGGGGATTTCAAGGCAAAATTAGCTTTCAAGGAGAGTCTGTTCTGTCACCACAAGGACTGTCCTCTCATCCTCTCCCAATGGCATTAGGCTTGCCTTGAAGATCTCTTGTTGGGAACGGCTTCAAGCAGAGGAGGCAGCTCTGGGGGATGGGTTTGTAGCCAGAATCTGCCCGTCCTAAATCTGGCCCAAGCGATAGAAGGCATCTTTGGCCTGGAGAAGTGTAATACAAAGAAAATCCTAATTGCTACAGCTAAGTAATTAGAAGATCCAACCTATAAATCAGAGTGCAGCAACCCCTTTAATTACGTGGACAATTAAGTTGGTGAGTAACGCTCTCTCCCCCGGCTGAGCATATTTAACAGCCGGGAATGGCAACAAGTTTCAAGCTGATTTATCATGATTTTGTTTGGTCAGATGATTTTTCTGCATTTTAATGTGTTTTGCGGTTACATATTTGCTGTGAACAAACAACGCTTTTCTCAGGTAGTTTAGCATGAGGAGGGCTGGCTGCATGGCTTGTTTACTATTCCTCCAGGCCTCTCCAAAATCAAACAACATTATGTACTTATTTTAAGTAGCTGCACTAAAATCTTAAACAGTCTCCTTAGAGTCCTTCCTTCTTTCTCTCTCTCTGCCAGTGTGTACACACACAACAAAATATTTGGGAAAAAAGCTATCTATTTTCTTGAGTCTCATTTTGAGACTAGGATGTAAAGTTTTGATATGGAACTTTAATAATGGCACAATCAGAACCACCTGCTAATTAATTCTGAGGGAGGGGTGAAACTCCCATGAGCTCAGGGTCACACATAGGTAAATGTTTGTTAAAGTGCTATGTGTATATGGCCACTGAAGTTTAAAACTGTATTCACAGGGGCTGGGGAGATGGCTCAGTGGGTAAGTCTATTTGTGGTGCAAGCCTGAGGACCTGAGTTCAAATCCAGAAGACCCATGCAGAGAGCTGATTGAGACCATGCTCATGCCTGTGATCCCAGTGAAAGGAGCTGAGACAAGAGAATGGATGGGAATTATTGGCTGCCAGCCTAGCTCAGGCTCCATGAGAGACATTGTCTCAAAAGGATAAGGTGGAGAATAAAAGAGCATACGTGTATACATGAACATGCACATACATGTATAATAAAATTACATTTATTTATAATAATATAACAAAAGTGTTGGTTATGCTTTCTAAAAGTTTGTTAGGATTCAGTGGGGCTATAGGAAGACACCAGGCTATTTTGTATACTGTGGGTGATGATTACAGATACTGCATGAGAGGCTCATAGCCTAGGATCTGGGATATAGACCACACTATGTGCTATTTTAATTATAACCAGAATCTCTATGGCTTTCCTGCTCACAGGACCCAAAAGAAGCTCAGATCGGATTGTATAATCCTGGGCTCATCTGTGCAGTTTCACAGAGTCCTTTCTCACACCAGCAGAAGGAATATGTCATCGGCCGATTTATTTCTTTTACATAAAGATTTATTTTATTTTTAATTATGTGTATGAGCAGGCATGCACATGTGAGTGCAGGTACTAGTGGAGACCAGAGGTGTCAGATTCCCTGGGGGCTGGGGAGATGATTTCATGGTTGAGAGCACTTGCTGCTCTTGCAGAGGAACAGTTTGGGTCCTAGCACTCAATGTCAGGTAGCTCACAAATGCCTGTATTTTTTCAATGACTTCTTTATCTTTTCCTCTAACATGTCCTGTGTCCATTTTCTCCCCCAACCTCTCTGAATCTGCCCAGTGTCCCCTCAACCAGCTTCTCGGGTGCTTTTGCTTTCTTTGCCTCAGAATACCCTGCTGTTTTACCTTCTTGATTGGCAACATCCCAGCCTTATGGAGCAAAAGCAAGGCTAGTAGCCAAGGGCCAGGGAATTTTCCCTTTAGAAAGGGAAGGGGAAGGCTGCATACTTTCTATTCCAGGTTAATTGTCTGAGTAGCACTACCCTGTTATACATTTGATGGCTATAGTTTGTTTGTTTGTTTTTCATCAGCTTAGGGTATTGGAGTGTGGGATTTGTAGAAGAAATGGTAGGCAAGTATGAAAACAGAGAAGGCTGTGGTAGAAAGGGAGAGAGTCCAGTCAGGAGGATCATGGGAGGTTCCAAAGTGGTTCTGAGAAGAGGGGAGAGTGAAGTCTCAAGAGAAACCTGGATCTCATAGCAGTGTGAATGATGTTAATAGTGAACAGTAGGTACCTGCTGAACCAATGCTCATCTTCCTCACTGTCCTGTGCACGTTTACACTTTCCTATTTATTCTCAAAGCTGAGCACTTCATTATCTCTATATTGAAGATGAATGAACTGAGGTCTAAGGGACCTGGTCCACACACCGACAGGCTGGCTGTAGGGGATTGGAGGAAGTACTTGCCTAGGGCTCCAAGGGCCTTTTCCACATTGTGTCTTCATCTTCTAGGAGACAGATCTTTCAGACAGAAATCAAGGGGACTCTTGACTGCATAGCTGTTTCCAGAGCTGAGGTCTATGAATGGTTTGTGCTAAACAAAGGTCTGGAGATGGACAGGGAAGGGTACCTAATGGCATGGAAGATGTTACAATACTAGAAGAAAAAGCAGGAACCTTTCTGCAGCCAACTGGGAAATGCAGAATTCATCAGAACAGAACCTGTGCTAGTTGGGCTAATACTAGTTATCTGTGTAAATGGAAGAACCTTCCATATTAAAAGACACAAACCGAGAGAGATTATGGTGGTATGGGGTGAATACAGATTGCTTTTTGTTCCCTTAAAATGCATTTCTTAGCAACATACAATATACAATACAGTATATTTAGAATAAACCCTCAAAGAATTATAGCAATTCTGAGCTGGGGAAAAAGTTTAGTTGTTAAAGGGCTTGTAGCATAAGCGTGATGGCCTGGGTTTGATGATGCCCATGTAAAAAAAACTGGGTGTGGTGGGTGGTACATGCTTGTGATCCCAGAGCTGGGGAGCTGGAGATGAGGATCTCTGGAACACTTTCCTGAGCCAGCCTAGCTAAACTGGTAAGCTGCAAGTGTTAGTAAGAGACCCCATTTCCAAGACCAAGATGGGTGGTTCCTGGGAACAACACGAACAGGTTACCTCTAGTCTCCCTATCCATGTCCACCCCCAAGAAGAATTATACCAGTATTACAAAATCAAAGGATCCGAGGTAGAAGCACTGGGAACATTGTGTCATAGGAGCAAGATGACACAGCAGTACTGAAAGGGAAAGAGCAGTAATGTCTAGCTACATTCATTTTGCTGTTATTTGATGACACTGTGCAAAGGATTTGAAGATTTGACTGAAGTTCTCACAGCCTACTCTTTAAAAATGCTCCTGAACAAAGAATCACTAACCCTAAGCCAGCAGCAGCCTCAGGGAATCTTGTCACCACTGTGGATGAACCACCCCAGTGTTTCTTGGTGGCACTTGAAAACTCAGAGAAGCCACTGCAGGAGATTCATTTGGGAAATTTTCTGTGGCCTCTTTTCATACCCAGTGCTGGCTTTGGATTAGCATCCAAAATGCAGGTTGCTTCCTTCTGTCTGGCTCTGACTGGGAATCTGTTGAGGGCTGTCTGTCCTGTTTAATGCTGGGAATTTCACAGGCGGTAAGCAGCATCTGGGCATCTCGGTCTCCTTTGATGTTTAGCACAATTTACAACGAAAGCTTTGGGAGACATTTAAAACCGTGCACGGTCCTAAATCATTAAAGGAATTCGGTGCTAGACTTAAAAAATGATAATTGAATGCATTCAACAATAAAGCTGCCAAATTTTAGTAGCCAGTTTGCTAGAGGCTCTTTGGAAGAAACTGAGCTAAGCTGGATAAATAAAGAAGAAGAAAAAATGAAGAAAAGAAAGAAATCATTAGAAAAAAATAAAATGGCCAACCTTTTCAAATAGGAACTTGTTGTTCTATAAACCAAAACATATTGAATGGGAGAGAAAATGAAAATGGATTAACTGACAGCCTTAAACATGCTAAGTGACCAGAATGTTGTCATCCTGGGAACTGATAGTGTTGGACCACCTGGGTCCCCTTCTCTGACCCTTAAACCATGTTGGGACCACACTGCTAATAGCTCCATCCTCATAGGATTAATAGCCTAATGTAAGATTTTTTAAATCTATTTTTAATTTTAAAATTATGTGTATGTGGCTGGAGAGATGGCTAGGTAGTTGAGTGGTAGTTGTTCTTCCAGAAGATCTGATGCCCTCTGTTAGCCTCTGCAGGCACCATGGCGGTACATGGAACACAGACATGCATGCAGGCAAAATACATGCAGGCACTAATAATAATAATAATAATAATAATAATAATAATAATTCTTGTGTGTGTGTCTACATGAGGGTTAGGTGCATTGAATACAGGTACCTGTAGAGTCCAGAAGAGGTCCTGAGATCCCCTGGGGCTAGAGTTACAGGTTGTTACAAGCTGCCTAATATGAGAGCCAGAAACAAAACTTGGGTTCTATGATGGAGAGCCATCTATTTTTCTTTATTCTTTTACAGTATTTTAGAACAAATCCCAGACTTAATAATGATAAAAACCAGAACATTTTGTTTTCTTACATTGCTGGGGAATACAAACATTTTAAAAACAGCTATTCTTCAATAGCATACCACACCCAAAACAATGCGCTCTGATTCCTTACTATCAAGTATCAAGTGACTGTTAACATTTCTACTTTTCTCATAAATGTGTTGGGTTTATTTTTAAAAGCTTCTTCTTTCATTTATTTGGGTTTAGTTTGGGTCTGAACTGTTATTTTCCAGGAAGAGGACACATTATTTGTTAAATCTTTTCTGCTTAAATTCCCATTCTGTCTCTTTGTTTTTAAATTTCTTTTCTACTTGTGTGTGTGTGTGTATTCTCTTCCTCAATTGTTCTCAATAGATATAATACTGAGGCATTATCTCTCATTTGACACAGAGCTTCCTGATCTGACTATTCTAGCTAACCAGATTGCTCTAGGGATCTCCTGCCTCTGCCTCCTGAGCTCAGCAACTACAGGCAGGCCACCATGACTGCCTGGCATTCCTATGGGTACTGAGAATCATAACTCTGATTGTACAGGCAAGCACTTTACCTACTAAGCCATCTCTCCAGCCCTCTTTCTTTTAATTCATCCTATTTTTAAATATTTAGATTTAAATATGCTCTGTGTATTTAAATTCAATGAAGTTATTCTCCTGATGCTCAAATTATTGGGGGTTGGCCAGTGGAAGTTTCACACTGAGTCTTAAATCCTTTGATGAGTTCCGACTATCTTTGCTCATGACTTTGCTTCTGATGTCTAAGTTGATCCAGGCTCATGTTTCTGTATCCTGCAGTCTTCTGTTGCTCTGAGAGGCCTTATTTTGGTGTTTGAAGACCACAGTCTTTTCAAGGTGCTCTCTCACCAGTTGGCCATTAGTATTCCCCTAATGTAAAAGGAAAAAAATTTTAAAGATAAAACATAATGAGTTTATATTAATCTTTCCGATACAAAAATCAGGGTGACAGGGCTTTATGTAAAGCTCTTGCCTTACATTCGTGAGTGATTTTCCATTGGCATGAATCCTGAATCATCTACTCCATTTGTGTCACATGAGTCTTGTCACTGTATTCCTCAGGAAAAGGTCAGAGGAGAAATGTTCTGAGTTCTTTTACCTTTATAATATCTCTGTGTATTTGTACTTTAGCATGAATTTGAATATGAAACGATATGAAACATAAATCACATTATTTCTTTGATTATAGAAGGTATCATTTCATTTTATTTGTGCACAAGGCACAACTATCCAACCATTTATTCATAGTCTTTCGTTTTTTCCATGTGATTTCATCTTCTTTACTTGGAGTAGAGATATTTTTTTTTCTTAAAGTCCAGTAATTTTTAAAGGAATGCTAAGGCTTAAAAAACAAATGTTTTAAAAGATGTATTCATTTAATGTATATGAGTACACTGTCACAGTCTTCAGACACACCAGAAGAGGACATCAGATCCCATTACAGATGGTTGCAAGCCACCACATCGTTGCTGGGAATTGAACTCAGGACCTCTGGAAGAGCAGTCAGTGTTCTTAACCACTGAGCCATCTCTCCAGCCTGAGTCCAGTAATTTTTAAGATTATATATCAGTATTGTTTTCCATTCCCCATCTCTCTTACCCATCTCCTTGATCTCTTTTTCCCCACTCCTCCCTCCCTCATTCTCTCCCCATCCAAGGCAACACTATGCCTTTCAGTATTTGTAGAGCAATGGCCCTTAGCCCTCCTGATGCTGTGATGCTCTGATGTAGTTCAGTATTTGATCTACTTTGCTGCTTCTTTGGGTTTTCTTGAGAATGGAAGTCCCTATTACACATGCCACTTTTTCTTCTTACATCCTAGATCTGTCATTACAAGTCTTTCTTGCCTTTATTTTATTTTAACGTTTCCCCCTTTTGCCTCTATCTTAGAAGAAAGTAAATAGGTGTGCAATGTGCATTTTGCACTACACACTATGCACTATTTACAATGCACTGCACACTACAGTTACTCTCTTGTACACCTTTTTTCCAGCTTGTTTATAAAGTGGTTAATTATTTTACTTCTAATTTTCCTTGACTTCTATAACCTCACTTCTGAATCTGATATTTTCATATTTTTTATCACTTTTTATATTGCTTCTAGTTCACTGTGAAATATCAGCTGAATTGCTCTCTGGATTTTGTGGGTATATTTTACCTCTGACCTCCTCCTTCCCTTCCTCCTCCTCTTCCTCCTCCTCTTCTTCTTCCTCTTCCTGGTCCTACTTCTTTTAGAGGTAGACATTGTGTAGAACCTCCACTTAAAGCCTCTTTTCTTGGTCATTATTGTGTCTTGTTAGTTTTCTTTTACTGGCTAGTAGGTAGGGTCAGCCAAATGGTGTAGGCCTTGTTTCTTGGCTCTAGAGTTCCCTCTTCTTCTATTTCCTTACTCCTTCCCTCTTTTGACTCTTCATTCTCTTCTTCCTTTCTCTTCTCCATCTACTTCCACACCCCATTTAGGAACACAGCTTCATGCCACACATTGGCTTCCTGTAGCTTAACACTACACAGTTGCCTAGCCATTTCACACCGCACAGCTGCCTAGCCACTTCACATTACACAGCTGCCTAAAGCCACTTCACACTACACAGTTGCCTAGCCACTTCACACCGCACAGCTGCCTAGCCACTTCACATTACACAGCTGCCTAAAGCCACTTCACACTACACAGTTGCCTAGCCACTTCACACCGCACAGCTGCCTAGCCACTTCACACTACACAGCCGCCTAAAGCCACTTCACACCTCACAGTTACCTAGCCTCTTTGTGCTGTATGGGTGCCTAGTCATAGTTTTGTACAGGTATTTCCTCTGCTGGTCATGTCCTGTTTTGGATTCTAGTTCCACTGTTTCTCTCTGGAGAACTGCTTTCTCCTGGATGGAAATCATGTTGTATATTTAGGGAGTTTAATTGTTCACTGAAGACCTTTCAGATATCCCTCACAAACTCTTGTACTTTCCTAAGAACTAGAAAGGGCAGGGTCACACACCATGTCTTCTTACCCTGATAATCTTGTTCTGAAGTATACTTGATGTACTTTGCTTCCTCCTATTCAAAGACCTGGCACAACTTTGAACGTTGTCATTTGTTTAGAATCAATGGATATACTAGTCACTTAGTTCCCCTAGCACATCCTATAGGTTTGGATTTGATGCCACAGTGATGACAAAAAAAAATTCAACAATGGGTCAGATGGGAAAGAAATGTGTAGAACACAATTCTTGGAAAAGAAGAACATGAGTGGGGTGTACCTTTGAACCAGGTGGTCAGAAAAGGTGTCTTAGGAGACATTGCAAAGCACAAGGGGAGAAAGGGTCAGGCTGTACAGCTGTAGAGTAGCTCCAGAGAGAAAAGAGCAATCCCAGGATCCTGTGGCATGAGCCTGCTGGGATGATGTGGGTCACAGTGAGTAAGTGAGCCTAGCGCTAGATGGTAAGGAATAGATATAGAAGTTGAGGTAAGAACTAAAGGCTTAAGTAAGACTTAAGAAACTGGTGTCAGGTCTCACAGATCAGAGCAGGAAACTGGAATTTTGTCAGGGTAAGCTGGGATGTGAGAGTTGAGATGCAATGTACCCAGACAGAAACTGAGAGCCACTGCCACAGGGAGGGTGGTGCTGCCTGGATCCTGGGAGGCCCAGTTTAGGGCTTAGGGGCCTGTAGGCTGTTTGTCCTAGAGTCAGATCTGCATGATTCTCCCTGGGAGTTTTAACAGTGTGCTACTTTTATGATAATTACCTGCTGCGGGTTTATAGGCCTCCTGTGTTTGATGTAACAATTTATGAACCGACGACATCATTTCAAGGCTTTCATCTTAAGGTTTTGAAGACAATGACAGTTTCTATTCTGAAGAAGCCAATTAATTAACTTGATTCTGCCCTTTCATCAAGGTGTGTGTCACTATGTCCATTTCAGAGCTGGTTATACTGAGGCTGCCTGCTGCAGCCAGAGGTCACTGGAGCTCTCATTTCCAGCTGCTTCCCCTATCCCCACCCTACCCTGACCTCTGCATGTTACAAACAGAATATTTATTTTAGAGTAGCTTTGGACTTTGCCACTTAAATGTAGATGGAAATGTTTTTTCGTCTGGAATATTTGTGAAACAACTTTACCATTTGTGTGTGTATCCATTCACACACATGATTGTAGGTGTGCTCATGCTACAGCACATGTGTGGAGACCAGAGCCCAACCTCATAAATTCATCCAGACGTTCCACTTATGTGAGTCACAACTTCTTGGTTTTATTCACTTTGTATGCCAGGATAGTTGGCCCCTAAGCTTATGTGTATTCTCCTGTCTCTATATTCTATCACTTTGTAGGTATACTGGGATTACAGATGTACACTACTCTGTTCAGCTTTATGTGGGTTCTTGGCATTCAAATTCAGGTCCTCATGCTTGCATGGCCAGAACTTTACCCAATGCACCACTTCCCACAGCTCCAGATAAGACTTCTCAATAGAAAGTTTGCTTTCCAGCTAAACTCAGAAATGAAGATATGAGAAGCCCTCAACAGTGAGGCTGTTTCATACTCATTAATATGAGCTGATTTCAGTTCTACTTTTGGAGAGAAAAGGATGTTTTCCCATCGAAAGCCAGTTTTACAGATGTTTGCCTAGCACAGCAATCCTGAGTGCAACTCGCTTGTGGTTATCTGCTGTGGTGTCCTCAGTGGGGTTAGGATGTGTATCAAGCTGCTTACTTCTCGTACCAAGAGTTTTGGATTCCTTATTTCAGACACTATTTTGTCTGCTATGCAAAAAAGTAGCAGATTATTTTTTTGCTGGAATACAGCCCACTGAGCTGTGATCTGAAAGGCCAGTGCTTTCTGCAGAGGCACGGACAAGAGCTAGGCCTCATGGGTGACTTGAGGCATTTTCAAGAATAATATGTATACTGTATGCTTTTCTTGTTTCTACTTTTTGATGTGGGTCTTCAGTTAAGGGTTAGGAATTTCCAAGTGAATCTTAGAAGTGTATGCTCCCAAGGAGTAGATCTTATCTAGTTTACCTTGACTATTGTCTTTTAAAGTCATTAGCCTATATGCCTCCAAGGGCACAGGAAGGCAAGAAAGTTAAGAACTCTTTGGACCCAGAGCAGGCTTTAAAAGCTGTTGTTTTGTTTTGTTTCCCTGCAACTTTTCACCGGTTCCTGCTTTCTTAGCAGGAGGGTTACAAAGCGGTGCCAGGCACGGCTGGTCTGGTCTGGTGCGCGTTCTCTTACTGGTCTTGGTTTCAGCAGCAGGCCAGCTGGCTGGGGTGAGGGGGATGAAGTGTATACTGCTTAGGTTGTTTTCCTTTTCCAGTGCAACCCAACCTCAGAGGAGTAGCATCTGCAGCCCTGGCTGTCGTGGGCTTTCAGCCTCTTGGATAACAAGATAAAGGGCAAAAGCTGAATTTTCTTGTGCCAAGAAGATCAAACCCAGGCTGCAGAGAGTGGCTAATGGTACCCATTAACCTCTGTCAGTGCTAGAGTCCTGCAGTGGGAATTTTGCCAGAAGCAGTCCTGAATAGAAAACAAGGTTTGGCTGGCTCCAAGCAGAGGATGGGGGCATGGGGATTTATAGAAAAAGAAGCTAAGCTGTTCCATACCTGGTCTGTGAAGATGAACTCAAGGCTGAGTCCATCATGTGAGAAACTGATGGATGCAGGGACATGGTTGGTCCAAGGAAAGTTCCTGCTTATTTGAGTCCAGTGCTGGCTGGCAGTTCAGATGAGAACAGCATGAACATGGTGATGGCTGGAGGTTCAGATGAGAACTGCATGAACATGGTGATGGCTGGAGGTTCAGATGAGAACTGTGAACATGGTGGGTCAGGAGAGAGGTATCTGCCTTCTGAGTGTTGTTGCTGTACTGCCTACTCCTGGAGTATGGGGGATTCATGGGCTTCTATTGACACTCAGTCTTGGCTCTGTTCTTCATGCTAGTGGGGATGGGGTAGGCACCACATGTGAAATAGGAGTACAATGAGCCTGAGATGTCATGTGCTTTGTGGACTAGGAAATTGAAGCATGGAGCACCCTATCATTTGAAAGCTTATAACGGGCTCCAAAATTCACCCCATAAGAGAGTTCCTTTCCTTTCCTTTGATAGGTTAGAAGACCTGGATTAGCGTCTCAGCTACTGAGTCTGTGAACTAATGATTTTTGAACATTTACTATAACACCAGTCAAATAATCTAAAGCTTCGCCTAGTTGCTAACTAAAGCAATCTACCCCAAAGCCAAGAGTCATAAAATAGGTCAAGAGCCAGATAGGTGTCTGTGGAGTAGCAGGTTCTTAGTATCTGAACAGTTCACTGTTATCAGAATGGTTACTTCTGAATCTTGAATTATTTGACTCCCCTCCTTAGTATTTTAAGTATTTTCAATCATTTAATATAGAGAGGTATAATAACTTCTTGCAGGCTTCATTTTTGTTTTTATGAAATATGAACTATACAGGTAAGCAAAATTCTAGATTTAGATGGGATATTGTCTTGTGCTATCTGCCTTTTAGCTAGAGAAACAAAGTGCAAATTGTTTATAAAAAGTCCTTTTTAAATTTTTTTTATTTTTTATTTATTTATTTTTTGTACATTTTTTTTCAACTTTTATTAGATATTTTCTTCATTTACATTTCAAGTGTTATCCAGAAAGTTCCCTATATCCTCCCCCCTCCCGGCCCTGCTACCCTACCCACCCGCTCCCACCCCCTGGCCCCGGGGC